>OX401419.1:10313385-10360589 GCA_947846245.1 Cerastoderma edule | reverse complement strand
CTAAACTCTATATTGTGGATTTGCCTACATGAAGAGTACAGCTAATGTTTTTATTGCTACTCTAAACTCTATATTGTGGATTTGCCTACATGAAGAGTATGGCTAATGTTTTTATTGCTACTCTAAACTCTATATTGTGGATTTGCCTACATGAAGAGTATAGCTAATGTTTTTATTGTTATTCTAAACCCTATATTGTGGGTTTGTCTACATGAAGAGTATAGCTAATGTTTTTATTGCTACTCTAAACTCTATATTGTGGGTTTGCCTACATGAAGAGTATAGCTAATGTTTTTATTGCTACTCTAAACTCTATATTGTGGGTTTGTCTACATGAAGAGTATAGCTAATGTTTTTATTGCTACTCTAAACTCTATATTGTGGATTTGCCTACATGAAGAGTACAGCTAATGTTTTTATTGCTATTCTAAACCCTATATTGTGGGTTTGTCTACATGAAGAGTATAGCTAATGTTTTTATTGCTACTCTAAACTCTATATTGTGGGTTTGCCTACATGAAGAGTACAGCTAATGTTTTTATTGCTATTCTAAACCCTATATTGTGGGTTTGTCTACATGAAGAGTATAGCTAATGTTTTTATTGCTACTCTAAACTCTATATTGTGGGTTTGCCTACATGAAGAGTATAGCTAATGTTTTTATTGCTACTCTAAACTCTATATTGTGGGTTTGCCTACCTAGAGCCTACATGAGAGTACAGCTAATGTTTTTATTGCTACTCTAAACTCTATATTGTGGATTTGCCTACATGAAGAGTATGGCTAATGTTTTTATTATAGCTAATGTTTTTATTGCTACTCTAAACTCTATATTGTGGATTTGCCTACATGAAGAGTATAGCTAATGTTTTTATTGCTACTCTAAACTCTACATTGTGGGTACTCATCATAATCATCACAACAAGAGAATTCTAATTTGAAACTACAAAACTGGATTTATTTAGTTGTTGAGACAACTCTTATGTGTACATACAAAATAAGTTTCCTTTAATTGTCATTGAAACACTGCATGTTAAAACCATAACACTTAATGATATCTATACCTCTGATGTCCCTAGGAAAACTCTATTAGTGGATGCAAAATATAATTATCTGTTACAAGTTTGTTCTCCTGGGTCTAGTTATGCATCAATGCCTTCATTCCCTGTTTTAAAATCTTAAAATAACACCAAGAAAACAAGCAATGGAACAGAGCATGTTCTGGTTGATGTGACTTAAAATTGAAGTGCTTGGATGAAATCTAGTTTTAAATTTTGCTTCTTTCTGTTAAGAGTCTGAATTTGCTCAGAAAACGGAATTAAGTAATGGATAAGTTATCATTTCTCCTTTCTAATTAAATATCTAAACTACAGTAACTTGCAAATCTAAATAATATTGCTCTTTTCTGTCATATTTCAGAATTACTTCATTTTATCCTCCTCTATGGATAAAACGGTACGCTTGTGGCATATATCACGGAGAGAATGCTTGTGTACGTTCCAACACATTGACTTTGTGACAGCTATCGTCTTTCATCCAAAGGTAAGTGTTGTTCAAAGTCTTAACGTATTCTCTCACTTGAGATATTTTATTTTGTCCAAATTAAAAGTAACAGCAGAGAACAGTTATAAAGTTGTAAAAAAGTTATTCAATTTGTGGTACAAGATAGAAGCTTTTGTGAGAAAGTAAGAAATTCCTCAAGCAAATGGTTAGTGTTCAAAATGGTTTTTCTTTAGCTGGTGCCCACTACAGACCCCTATTAAGCAGATGTTATAGTACCTCAGCATTTCAGATGCATAATGGCTCACAAAGAGAAATACTATTACTCAGAAACAACCTTAACACTTATAATGCTGGAACCAACTTTATGCTTATGTTTATGCAAACAGGTTAGATCCAGGCCTGCGATCTTACCTGTTTGCTTCTCTAAGTATCTTTCCTCAACAAAATTTCTCAGACAGTTAAGGTTTTGGAAAGCAGACAACACAAATTATTTTTAGGAAATTACCCAGCATTCAAAAGGTTAAACCCCATGAAGCAGATGAGTCATATGAATATATTGGTCATTACAATTTGAAAACATTTTCATTTATGAAAATTAGGAATATATTTATAAGAAAACATGTCTTCTCACATAAGAAAACATGTCTTCTCACTATAAGACAATTTAGATTTTCTATTGTGAAGCTTAAAAAATATTGTGTCAGTATGTATGATTGATATCCTTGTTTTACTAGTTTGTAAATTGTTTTACTAGTTTGTAAATTGTTTTACTAGTTTGTAAATTGTTTTACTAGTTTGTAAATTGTTTTACTAGTTTGTAACTACATGGCCTCTCTGGCTGCACATCCCTGTTACAAAAGCTGACCTTGCTTATAAATTACGAATGGTTTAGGTTCTTCACAGCCTCATAATTATATATGTGGTCACAATGATATTTACACATCAATCTATTTATAAGCAAATGATTATCCTTTTAGGGTGTTTTAGCTTGAAATCTTTCCATTATGTTATTATCTTTAACCCTTTACCAACCAATAACGACATTTGACCAGTTTGTTGCAGACTATTTTGGAAAATATTGTGGGAAATGGGGAAATTGCTCCTAACGAGCAATTTCTCCTTTTCCCACAATTCTTTCTGCCCTATCAGAAGATTGTTTTTTAATTTCATCACATTTTGAAATGTAGTCTGCTTACTCTTTCAATTTGAGACAGTCTAAGATTTGGCGTTTGGTATAAGGTTAAGGAACAAACTTCTTTTTTCAGGATGATCGTTACTTTTTGAGTGGTTCATTGGATGGGAAACTACGTCTCTGGAACATCCCAGACAAAAAGGTCACTCTCTGGAATGAAGTTGGCAGCGGAAGTTTGATAACCACGGCGAACTTTTGTCACAATGGGAAATTTGCCGTTGTTGGAACTTACGATGGGAAATGTATATTTTACAACACAGAGGTATGGGATTTATATCTCAGGATGAAAGAATAACTGTTTTACTATATGAATATGAAATCAGTCAATTAGTGTTCAGTTTGTTTCTTTTATGAATCCTTTATTCATTATTTTGTATAATTCCCCTATAACATTTTGACTGTTTCCTGCATAAAAGCATCTGAATATGCATATGCTGTGGCCACCAGACTGAAAGATTGTGACAATAGATACTTAGCTTAGGTTGACCATTTTCTCCTTCCTTTTACAATCATTATTTAGTGACTGACTCAGATATTTTGATCCATAACATTAATTATTATTTATTTTTTATTAAGATTACAAATGGATACACACAGATGTCTAGCTAGTTAATTTATAAACAGTTTTATCATTGTGTCAGAACAGTTTTTGCTAATCAACTGCAATATCACAATGTTTTTCTCTTTACCTGCTGAAGTGGCTTTTAAAGTCTTCTCTATTAGTGTCAAAGATTACAAGTTTATACAAACACATTGCATGGGTGTGATAATACTAAGCAGTTATGTGACTTGAATAATCAAGCTTGAATCATGGAAAATAAAGTAATTAGAAATATGACATATATTCTATGAAATATTGACATATCAAGGGTTCAATGCAAGACTGTAGTAAGTGCTTCATGGTTATGAAGCACTTACTATAGTCTTGCATTGAACCCTCGATATGTCAATATATGTAATAAGACAAAAATCACACCAACATGTAAACAGTTATTTTGATTTATTTGATACTCTTGTTTTATAGCATTTGAAGTACTACACTCAAATCCATGTCCGGTCTACTCGAGGTCGCAATTCTAAAGGAAAGAAGATAACGGGAATTGAACCTCTACAGGGCGAGGACAAGGTGCTCGTTACCTCGAACGATTCGCGCGTACGACTGTATGACCTTCGTGATCTCACACTAACCTGTAAATATAAAGGTCCAACAAACACCAGCAGTCAGATCAAAGCCAGCTTCAGGTGGGTCTTGTATTCTGTTGTAGTACAAAATTTTATAGAGATTTGGATAAAAAGCTTATTTCCTTTGTTTATGTTTGTCTTATATTCTCTTGTAGTTTAAAATTTTATAGAGGGTTAGATAAAAAAATTATTTCCTTTTCTTCTGTATGTCATGTTTTCATTATTAGCATGCTTTAAGACACTCCTGATGATTACTCACAAAATAGGTTAATCCTTATAATGCTTGAACAGACTTCATGCTTGTGCAAACAGGTTGGATCCAGGCCACAAGCCAAGTGAATTGGTGGCTGGCCTGTGATCTAACCTATTTGCTACTCTGAGTATCTTTCCTCATCAAAATTATGCAGATTTTTAAGGATTTGGAAAGCAGACGACACAAAATGAGAAAACTACCCAGCATTCTAAGGGTTAAGATATACTGCATGTACAAGCATTATTGAATATGCCTCTGGTTCAATTTCTCTTATATATCTTTTAAATGTTCACATATTTGTGGCGTGAACATTAATATGAAAACTTATATTTACTGCTTCAGCAGTATTTCTGTTATACTGCGATGCCTGATCAAATTATGTCATCTGCTGATGTACTTACTTTGTACCACTGACACAAGTCTTTTTAAGGTAAAACTTTTACAGAATTTGTTTGACATATATAGTTGATGCTCACCTTATACTTTCAGTACTAAGGGAAGATATGTGATATGTGGTTCGGAGGACCAGTTTGTGTATATATGGAAGACCCAACATGACTTCCCGTCGGGACGGCGAGACAGAAATGATTATTATGAGGCAGTCAAAGGTTAGTGTCCCTAAATCAAACTTTGGTTATAGATGTTCTTAGTTCAAGACCTTGAGTGAGGCAACATTCTTTTAAGAGATTGATGAAATCATCATATTCAGATAGGCAGAACTAGATTTATTGCAGTTAAAAACCTCACTACTATGGATATAAAATAGTATGTATCATACATTAAAGAAATTAAATATATGAGACTAAAAATCAACAAAAATATGCCAAAACCCAAGGCAACCCAAAAAAGAGAAATCTTTCATTTACATTGCAGTTCATTGGTTTCCTTCCACTTAACAATGATGTTCATGTGGGAAAGCATTGTGTGGCTTTAAAAGGAAAATGTGCAGTTCTAATAAAGTAATGCTATGAGCTTGTATAGCATCAATGGCAACTACCGTATAACTGAAGAACTGTTAGAAATTTGATTTTCCTTCAATTGCAATAATCCTGTGAATTCCCAAATTGTGCAAAAGTATATTTGATATTGTTAGATTGGTTTCTATAGAGAAGTATAGAAGCCTCTGGCAACGATAATAGGGTCCTGCTTGGCCCAGTGGTCAAAGTGGCGGACTTGGTTTTGTTGAATTGACCTTTGTCAAGTCACTTCAGAGGCCTAGCCTAGTACTGATGGATCCAGGAAAGCCATTACACATATGAAAGGCTTTTATAATCTGACATAATGCGTTCACGCTGTAATATACCAAGTTTATATGCCTTATTCAATATTTATATTTTTTCAGTTCACAATGCCGTGGTAACAACTGCAGTATTTGCACCGAATCCGTCACATTTTCTGAAGAGCGAGGAATCTGCAAAAGCTGCTAAAGACTCACCCATAGACAGTGTCTCCTCTGACATAAATGCAGAATTTTTCATTAGTGCAGACTTCAATGGCTGCATAAAAGTTGTCAAAGCTAAATGAGCTGCCACAGCCATTGAATCAGAGATTCAGATAAATGGATTACAGCATCCAGAGGTGCAGAGAATTCCAAAAGTATAGACTTCAACAAGTGCTTTTAAGTGATAAGAGTAAAGTCATATGTTTTTTTACCAATGAAGGGGAGTTGTCATCATCTAAAAAGTGCCGAGTTTGTTGGAAGGTACGCCATTTCCACATTCTTGTTCAAATTAAAGGAAGAAGCAGGCAGACAAAAAAGAAATGATGTGAAAAGTATTTTCTTGATTACATTTAGTAGAAATCTTTGTGACAAATGGATAAATTGCTCGTAATAAACAATTTATCTTTTATCACATAGGTTTTGAAATACTGGGTATTATGCAGTAAGGGGTTTAAGATTGTTGTAAGTTATTCAACTGTTTACACCAATAAACCAGGGTACCGTTTTACTAAACAGTTTACGCTTAAGATGTGCGTAAGTCTTAAACAACAAGTCCTTTTATTTCAATATTTAGCCAAGAAATATTGCAAAGTAACACATAATTGGAATTGTCTCTCCGAGACGCTTCCAATGATGTATCACATTGCAATATTGTCCTTTCATTGAAGATACTGTCAATGTTTATTAGTTTTGACTTACACAAATACTTTCCGTAAGTTGTTTAGTAAAACGTACCCCAGATGTCTAGACAACAAGAATTCATCAGAATGACAGAATTTCTACAGAATCAAAGAGTGAAATTGCTCCATTTGATAGACCAGTCAGTCAACAAGCCACCTCCTCAAAATGAATATTGTAACAATTAAACCTTTACCAAACGCCAAATTTTTGACTGTCCTAAATTGGAAGTCTGCAGTAGACATTTCGAAATGTGATGGAATTAATAAATGATCTTCTGGTAAGGCAGAAAACATTGTGACAAAAGGAGAAATTGCTCATTACTTTAACCACACTATTTTCCAGAGTCGTCCGCAACATGAACATGACATGAAACTGGTCAAATGTCATTATTGTTTGGTCAAACCAATGACACCTTGTACAAAACCCAAACAAAAAAATGTGTATGAGCTAATAGACATTGCTTTATTGAGCTTTCACTGTGAAAACACTTCTGACAAACATCTGGGTGGGGATTTATTCAATGTTTAATGGCTTACTGTGCCACTACATCCACATGTATATAAGTGGTTCACTTGCAGGGAATTCCCCATTCGGATGTATAAAGATATTAAATGGTTTACACAACAGGTGCTTGGAACAATCTTCTATAATGATTGGAGTTTGTGTCAATACTCTGTATGACACCTGCAAGATCACCTCTCTCACACTTTACAGTTTAACCCTTACAGTGCTGGAACCAACCTCATGCTTATGCAAACAGGTTAGATCCAGGCCAGCTGCCAAGTAAATTGGCAAGTAAACTGGCCTGTGATCTAACCTGTTTGCTATTCTAAGTATCTTTCCTCAACAAAATTAAGCAGATATTTAGGATTTTGGAAAGCAGAAGACACAAACATCTATTTTTAGAAAATTACCCAGCTTTCTAAGGGGTACTGACTCAAAATTGGGATCATGATAGAAGATTAATTGGAAACTTCATTTATCTTTTATTGGGTCTATTAAAGTTATAAAAGCAAGGTGATGTAAAAACCAAGAAATTGTTATAAGATATACAGATTAATGCAAAAATCTTGGTCTTTCTTGTATTTGTGTTCTATGAACCCTATACGACTGGCTTCCATGGGGGTAATTTAAGGTGAAGTCACAAAATGGGATTTAACTGAAATAAGAATAATGCTGTTTATATGAACTTGATAAAGAGATTAATTCTTAGTAGTTTTAGTTAGGATAGATTTTTTTTTTTAGATTGTCTCTGTCCATATTTTAACCATACATTTGGATAATGCGGCATTGTGATACAAAAACAATCAATGTTGCTTGTAATTCAGACGTACTCAACAAAAAACACTCATTGTTGCTTATAATTCAATTATTTTTTCTTGTTGCATATTAAAACAGTACTAAAGTACACTCCAGGATTGAATTATAAACTCCTATGTTTGTGTGAGAAAAAAGGCAACTTGAGTTTGTTTTCTTCTGTTATTATCCATTTGTAACAATGTATTTAACCCTTATAGTGTTGGAACTGACTTCATGCTTATGCAAACAGGTAAGATCACAGGTCAGCTGCCAAGTAAATTTGCGGCTGGCCTGTGATCTTACCTGTTTGCTACTCCGAGTATCTTTCCTCATCAAAATTAATCAGATATTTAAGGTATTGGAAAGCAGACGACACAAAAATCTGTTTTCAGAAAATTACCCAGCATTCTTAGGGTTAAGGGTTCACTGCAAGACTTATCATCTCAAGTCTTGTTGAAAAACATTCATTTCAAGGGTTCAATGCAAAACTACAGTAAGGGCTTCATGTTTATGAAGTACTTACTATAGTCTTGCATTGAACTCTCAATTTGTGATCTGCAAATGCTCCATTGAGCAACAATTACTGATTTAAGTTTGTCGAGTTTTACAGTTTTTCATCACGGGTTCTCTTGGTTCCCATACAGTCGAGCCTCGATAGTCTGAACGTCGTCAATCCGTATTATTTGCCTTCCGAGCAGAATTTGTAGGGAATGGTCCTTACCTTCATTAATTCAACTGTTTAATGCGGAAAATCCGCGTTCTGGCTCCGGACAATAGAAGTCGGGACCAAGCCAAACTTCTAATAGTATTTGCGCACAACTAATCCGGAAACCAGCATAATGATTATTTTTTTTGCGGTAACCTACGTTAATTGACGATAGGGTAATCCGACATTCACACCTTTGGCAAATTCGCACATATGCTTGATCATGTAGTGTAGTGTAATGAAAGGTGTTGAGTGTTTGTAAATCTGTCATTTAGTCAGTTTACTGGTCTTACCTAATTGTAATTATCGTCGCGTGCAGAAAGTCTAGTTTGTAAAAGGTGTTAACTCGCTGCATTGACAGCTATCAGGAGACAATGTCTGGCAATCATTTTCAACTATTACGTTTTTTTTACTTCATAGTAATTATTATCAAAAACGGTGTATAGGTAAACATTTCACTGGAAACTTGCCAATTGTTTATTCCGGATTATTCGTTAATACGAACATTACTCCTGGGAACGGCGTGTTCGGATAAACGAGGCTCGACTGTATACATATTTAATGCTTGAGCCAAACTCGACTGATGTACAGATGACATGGCAAGATAGCCATTTGATCCTCTCTAAACCTATTGCCATTGGGACAATTCTTACAAACTATAGGTTGATCTTAGATGATACTCAAAACAAATTTCATTTATTGTGTGAAGTTTTACACATAATGGCATTAACCAATTTATTATTTTATGCTTGCCAATAACTTACCATTAAATACTGTCCCTAACTTTTGTATAAGTAACAATATTATGGAAACCGGTGTCATACATGTATCATTCAATTCATGGGATATTTCCATAACTGTATTGTCATTTCATTTATATTTCATGATAATTGACAGACCTGGCTTGTATCAGTAACCAGGGTTTTTACAACGACCATACACTGATTGTCATGGTCAGTATGTAAAACATACAAGGTATTTATTTATGATGATAACTGTCGGACCTAACTTGTATCAGTGACCAAGTTTTTTACAATACCCACACACTGATTGTTTCCTTCTACTTATGGAACATGTACATGACTATATTTTCATTTCGTTTACATTTTATGATTATTGACGGACCTGGCTTGTGTCAGTAACCAGTGTGTTTCAAACTCTCATACACTGAACATCAGAGTCAGTATGTTTAAAAAAGTGATTATTGATGAACCTAACTTGTTTAACCCTTTCCCAAACAACAAATTTTCGACTGTTTCAAATTGGAAGAGTTTGCAGACGCCATGTCAAAGTGTGATGAAATTGAAAAATATTCTTCAGATAGAGCAGAAAACCTTGTGGGAAAAGGAGAAATTGCCCTTAGCAAGCAATTTCTCCTCTTCCCACAATGTTTTCCAGAGTAGTCTGCAACAAAGTGGTTAAATGTCGTCATTGTTTGGTAATGGGTTAAGCAATCACGGTTCATAACCACCATACTGTGATTGTTAAGGTCCATATGTATAAAATTGTCATTTCATTGTTTTATATTTAATTTAGATGTTTTCTTGTTAACCCTTTCCCAAACAATAACAACAGTTGACCACTTTACTGCAGACGGCTTGAGAAAAAATTGTGGGAAAAGGAAAAATTGCTCGCGACAAGTATTTTTTCCTTTCCCCACAATGTTTTCTGCCATATCAGAAGATTATTCTCCAACTTCATCCCATTTTGAAATGTCGTCTGCAAACTCTTTCAATATGCATCAGTCGAAAATTTGGCGTTTGATAATGGGTTGAAACAACCTCCTGATTTTGATAACAATAACCAAAGTAATTAAACCTTTTCTTTATATACACATGTACACATTTTGATTTACATTTAATTTTGAGTTAAAGAAAAAACTATGACAAAAGGAGAAATTGCTCAAGATGAGCAATTTCTTCTGATGTCACAATGTTTTCTCACCAATAGGGGAAGGCAAATGTTATTTCTCATACTTTGTAATTGGGGCCTGCCCCTTCGTTTCAATTTGGATCAGTAAAAAAATCCTAAATCAAGGCGTGTAAGAGAATTGGTGAATAGAACTAGAAAATGAACTTTTTAATGTAATTATCATCATTTTAGTCATTTTATACATTGAATCATGATGTAAATTGGATTTACCATGCCAGTAGCAACTTTTGTTAAATAGAAAAATTGAAATACAAACATGGAGTTTAACCTAGAGATAGAGTTTAAGAATTAAGAATATTCTTTGTAATATTAGTCAACATAAAGATGTGATGGAGCTAATCCTAAACATAGAGAGCTTGTGTTACAATGAACATTGGATTTGAAAACATTATGAGGAAAGAAAAAAGAATTCTCTTGATCAGTAGTGGTTTTTTTTGTCAAATTGATTTCAATGATATTTTGACAGACAAGACATGAAAACCAGCATTTTTTCTGAGAGTTATTTCAATATGTTTTCTGCTACAAAGGCTGATCAATACAAGTAGTCTATATCAACACCTTTCTGTCATTAAAAATGGAGATATTTGGGACCGAGACATTTTATTGAAATGCCACTGCCCCTAATTTCAAGGTTTTGTGTCTCGAAAAACATGGTCCCTAATATCTCGAATTTTGACTTGATTGTTGATGACGTAGATTTGTGTTCTGTTGGCCCTTGTCATGGTTTCATTGAAATGCACCTACTATGGACGAAGAAATGGTCAAAGTCTTATCTACAGTGACACTGTTTACATCCGAAAAGTACCGCCCTAGATCACAAAAAATCATGTCGGTAGTCATCCGTAACAAGGTTAATGATAAAAATTGAAATTTGTAGAAAATTACTTTGGCTACTGAAGAGATTTCTCATAAAATGCTAATTCTTCTTTTTTGCAATTGTTATTGTTTCTCCTACAGAAATTGTAGAATATGTGTGGAGTCATTGATAAGATGTTGGTCTACTTGTAGAAAGTATTTGAAATTATGACTGAAAATTAAGGGTATGCTCCACACAATCTCCTTTTCTTTTTTAGTAATAATAATGATTCAATAAATTGTTTTCAATACATTCAGTTTTCATTTAATCAATTCAACAAATTAAGAATAACAAAAGCATACCAATACACACTTGTATTTCATAGGCTTGTGCAATAATAGAATATATATAAAAGTTTGTATTTTTTCATAATAGTGACAAGTGATGTTTTTCAATAAAGAAGTAAAGGAATGTGTAATAGATTTATGTTTTTTTGTTATTGTAAATTTAGGCATATACCTCCAATCCCCTCCATATTGTTTTCAAATTTGCCCAACAAGAAGGATATTGTGTTCTTGTATTGAATAGTTCACAAAAATCTCTGCTAATCTCTTAATTGTTTTGTGGCGGTGGGCCAGATAGGAATGCTAACAGTACCATCATGCCTCTGCTAATAACTGAGGCGGATTTGTGGCGGTGGAAAAGACAGGCACACTGACAGATTCATGTGATAGTAGAATGTACATAAAGATTCCAATGATAGAAGAATGTACATGTATATTCCAGTGGTAGTAAAATGTACAGATATATTCGTGTGAAAGCAGAATAAACCCAAAGATTCCAATGAAAGCAGAATATACGCATGTTTTCTGCTGAAGGTAGAATAAACCCATAGATTCCAATGGATTTAGAATATATACATAGATTACAAAGAAAGTACAAAATACAAATAGATTCCAATAGAAGTAGAAAATAGACATAGATTACAATAAAAAATAATGTAGATTCAATTGGAAATAGAATTTACACCTACATTACAATGAAAGTAGAATATATACATATATTCCAATGAAAGTAGAATATAAACATAGATTCAAGTGGAAATATGAAAGTTCTTAAAGTGGAAATCCTCTACTCTAGGGATTCAAACCCTCAATCTTGATGTCCCGAGGCAGAAGCTCTGCCCTTGAACAACTGTTGTTACCTTGAATGAATAAGAATATATTGTGACATGCCCCTTTAGCAGACAAACTAATTGTCCAAGAGGGTATAGTAATGGAAGAACTTGCTCCTTCGCCGCAGCTAATGTCTTCTTTTAGCACAATAACATATCAGGGATGTAGGGTCACACAGATTTTATGCCCTTAATTGGGTCCCTAGTGCATTCTTTGATTCCCCAGCTATAGACCAAACCAAGGAAAAATATTGCTGATATTAAGGCAGCTGTTTTTGACAGTCAATTTCTTAAGTTATCACATTGGTTTTGCTTGGATTTAAAGTTTTCAAAAACATTTTTTTTTTTCTATAATGGTAAATTTCTGTGTTTTGATTGTTGTACATTTCTGGCAGTGATTTCCTAAGGCAACAGTTTTGAAAAGGTATAGACTAAGGTGATAACTTTGCATGATGAATTAAGGTATGCAAATGCACAGTCAATTGATTTTGAGACTCACATGTTGATGGTATCTTAAAATACTGCTGATTACCTACATATAATTAAAAATAAGATTATTGTTAACGAAATAACCCATTAAAACGGTTTACTTTATCTGCAACAATATTTTTTACATCAATGCGGTATATATCCACCACATTATTATGCAAAGAGGTGAAAAGTTTATGGATTTTTTTTTTTTTTTTTTATAATACAAATTCTCAATCTGTGAGATAGTTTTACGTCCGGGTTATTCGGCTTATATTTATACCAAGACGTTGAATACACAATTTCCATGACGTCACAACACTCCGCCATTTTGGATATGAAAGACAAACGCAGCTGACGAAAAGTCAACTTTATCAACTAGTTTTTCCCTTAATCACTTAGTTTTCCTCCGAGATGGGTCGGTCGAGAAGTCGAAGTAGATCTACAAGTCGTGCTGTAGGCAAATCATCGTCCAAGCATCGTTCGAAACACAAGAAAAGACGCTCAAAATCACGCTCAAATTCAATTTCCAAAGAGAAAAACCACAAACGCAGATCCAGGTCCCGAGACAGAAAACGTGCAAGGTTGGTTTATTTTCATCATCATTTGTGTGAGTGTAAAAACGGATCTCTTCCATGGTTGGATCTACTGGACAGGAATAGGGAACCCCAGGAATACGTTTAATAAACGCCTCTTACCCCTTGTTCATACTTGTCCTTCTTGAACGCACCTGCAGAATTCTCTGGACAAACAAATTTGACACGATCAGGAAATATTGAGATATTTTTGCATTGGGTAATATGGATGTGTAATATCTCCTGTCACTTCAATGTTTTGAACAATTCATTTAATGGTTGACTAAAGTCTATTCCAATGAGATTTTCGTCACTATGCAGGGCTTTTTTACCTTGATACCGCTATACAGGAAAAAGGCTTGGCATGTTACTCGCGCTCAAGTCTTCATAATGAACATACTGTTGCATGCGTGGGTCCTGTCAAATATAGTCTATGATGCCAGCACTTGTCTAACTTAGTCTTGAAATCATTAAGATTTATTGCATTAACCACCCAGTCCGGTAATTTGTTCCTATCATCCACTACTCGCAAGCCAAATGAACAAATGGCTTCTTCTTTTTATGAGCTTTAGATTATGTTGTATAACAAACTCCAATAAAAGGCACCTCCCCAATTGGAAATTTCTTTAAAATTATGCAGTTTTCCCAAAAAATCAAAGTCATACCAGCTTTTAGGCTTCCCAATTCAGTATTTTTAGTGATAAAATTTCTCAAAATCAACAGGCTTGGGCCTCTTCCCAATTGAAGGAAAAAAAGCCCTGCCACGTTTGAACACGATACACTCAACTCGACAGGTTTTGATCATCGACAGTTCCAGATCATCTTATGTATGTTCTCAAATTTCTATGAATGCAGTGAAACTCTGACTTAAAAATCAAAAGTCACCTAGCATTTTTTTTTGTTGACATAAAGGCGACATTACCACTTCTGAGTTAAATCAATCACAATCAATTGGAATGCTTAATTAAGAACGAGACAAGTCAAAGAAGTTGACTTAATTTCAACAATTTTCTTTTCGCTGATTGAGTCAGTCATTTTTAAAAATGATGTGCATTAAAAATTTCCTTCATTTGTGAGAAAAATTATAACACAATTTCTGAAATTATTTATGGGAAATTTTCACATTTAAACGGGTCCGGGATTAAATAATTGTATGATGAATGCAGGTAAGGGAAATCAACTGTTTTGGATCAATTCTTTCACAACACGGGGTTGTTTCAACATAACTTCTGGTCATTTTCAAACACTCTGCCAAGGAAAAATAAAATGATTCATTAAAGAGAAACAATGACCCTGATATTGTTTTATTCTAAACCTGAAAAATGGTAAATAAAAGAGGCAAATCATTCGTATAAATCGACAGAGGAAGACTTTCTCATTAAACTCATTCTTTCACTTTGATTTCTACATAAAATGGCTTAATACAAGAAAAAATGATCTTTAATCTGTAAGAGATCCGGAAAAGTCAAGTCGACTGTATTTCCATTATTACCGTAAGAAATATTCCCAGTTGTTCGTTTAAAAAGTAAGGGTTCTTTCCCTTAGTACCCCAAAGTCTTGTAAGATCATCATAGTTACAACAGTTTTTCAATGGTTAACCTCCATGAATTTTATACTGTGTAGATTTTGCGCTGCAATCTTATTTTGAAAAGAAAGAAGCTATTGAGACACAATAAATGTCTTAACTGAAATTGTAGTATTGTTTCATAATATTCATCTCTTGAAACCTGATTTATATTGGTATTCAACACTTCCTTGTCACAACTGTGGTTTAGAAAGATGAGAACATACTTATGTTATTACAGGACAAATGGACCAAAGAATAATGCAAAATTTGAATTGCGAAATTGAAATGTTTTCTATTTGAAGCTCTTTGTGGCAAAAGCAAGCATTTTCTTGTTCTTCAAAGATATTATCCAAAATGGCAGACATAAAGATAACAAAATTTTGATGCCAATAAAGTACCGGTATAGAGTTGGGTAGTATTATATACTGTATTTCAATTGAACTCTCTCTCTATATATATTTTCATGATAACATGTCATGGGTTCAGTGCAATAGTATAGTAAGTGCTTCATGTTTATGAAGCACTTACTATTGTCTTGCATTGAACCCTTGATGTGTTATCAATTAAGAAGAAAACACAATAAAAACAGTTGTGACAAGTACAGTTCATTGGCTGCTGTTGATAGAATTGACATTAATAATGTTTCTTTTATTTCAAAGGTGCAGATTCTGGTTTTCATTAAAAATTTGTTGTCAAAAGCTTGTAGATAAAGGATTCAGGTCGGAGGATTTTTAAGAAATTGACCAATTCCAGATACTCTATGTAAGAAATGAGAGCCACACATGATTGTCTTGGAATAGTCATTTGACAAAAGAAAACTTTTTTTCTCTTTAATTTCAGACGAAGATCTTTGTCCTCAAGCAGTTCTAGTAGTGATGATGACTTAATACTAAGGGCCAAACGTAGAGAGGAGGAGGAAAAGAAATTAGAAATAGAAAGACAACGATTGCAGTAAGTATGCAATGTTATATAAGAACTTGTTAAAATGCACTGACAGCCAAACTGCAATCAAATACATGTTTGGTTTGTTTTTCTAATTGTGACATCCAGGTTGTTATCACACAATTTGTACAATCTTATTTTCATATTTTACACCTACAGCTTAACTTGAGGGGCTATTCTGATTCCATTTATGATAACAAACATACAGAACTTGAAATCACATAGCGGGGTAAGCCCCTTTCTGCTTGGGCTCAAATCCCAGTGATGGCATTTGTATTTTCATGAGAGGTAGATTCCCAACTGCCTTACAGATAACCGATGGTTCTGCCTGACTTGACCAGCCCTTAATGGGCAGTTGGATATTGGGTCTTCCTCAATCAATAAGAATGGGGCATTGCTACATAACTGAAATAATGTTGATGTGATGTAAAATCCATATAAACAAACAAACAATAAACAATCACAATAATCTTTCTGCAAAGTTAAGCAAAGCCTTTTTTCAACAATATAAAATGACACTTTTTCAGATGTGTGATTATGGAAATATTTCTTAAGTTTACTCAACTGTCGCCTTACAAAATGGGAAGAAAATTCATCTACTTTGATTATTTAAGTTCTAAGATGATGATAAGTCTAAGCTATCATCATTCCTATGATATAACAAAGAGTATTGGAGGGCAAAAAGAAGAACCACAATAGGGGTGGTCAAATCTGATTTTGATTTACTTGTCCGTAAATACTTTATCTCTGTCTGAACTTGTTTGTGTAATGGTTTTATAGTAAATTTCATTCAGCATTTACTTGTCAGTTAGGGCTTTTGGGCAAGCTGGGCAACACAGACAATTGAATTTGCCACCCCTACAACAGTTCTGCAAAATTTCAAGTCATTTACAGAAGATACATGAAATTCCATAATTGGTTAATGTTAATAATTTAGTGGTATCTAAAAACAAAGTGTCATTGAAAGCTCCCACATCGTCTATAAGGACTAACTGATGAGATTTGGTATCTTGTCCTGTAGGAGACAGAAAGAGTTAGAAGAAAGGTTGATAGAGGAGGAAGTTGCACGTCGTGTAGAAGAGCTTGTAGCGAAGCGTGTTGAAGAGGAACTGGAGAAGAGGAAAGATGAAATCGAGGAAGAGGTGAAGCGACGAGTTGAGGAGGCCAAACAAATCATGGAGAAACAGATGCTTCAGGAGCTCGAGCGACAGAGAACGGCGGAGATAGATGCTCAGAAAAGGAAGGAGGTAATATACATTGTTCAGACCTGTATGTGGGTATGTGGCATTAGATGGCTCACTTGAGAGTTTGCCTTATTGATGCTCACTAATGTCTGTCCTGACCAGATCGACAAGAAAATATTTCGTGTAAAAATCAACCTGGTCATTGACTTCTGGATTCCTTTTGATTATACTGAAGGGGTCTAGTGACAGATGACATTAAATAGCTTTGTCAGTATAAATGAAACTTTCCTTTTGTTATGTTTTATTGTCGACAGTAATAGTAGCAAAGCTTGCCTTTTCCCAGTGGTTAGGTTTGCGGACTTAGAACTCGGGGGTCCTGGATTCAAGCCCTACCGACAACTCTAAAAGCTTGCCTTTTTTTGTGTATTAACAAATTGTGCCATAAAGGTAACAAAATATAAGTGGGTGTATCTCACATACAATGCATGGTATTGATGCATGACAAACCAGGATAAGTATTCATTTATACTCTCATAGTTTGTCCTCAAGCACTCCCTGGAATGATATTGAAACCAACAATGAAATGTTTGCTGATTGATTGATTTCACATTGGATTACATGTTTGACCTGATGTGAGATTCAAACAACGGTAAACTCAGACTACAGTATGCATTTCAATAGAAGGCCAATAATTAATCTTATAGATAAACACACTTGTGATGTATTTTTCAATAAGGACATCTTTGTTACGTCTGTCTTTTTTGCTTCTTGTGATTATAATGGGTGTGTGAAATAAGGAGCTTTACTGTTTTTGATTTAGGGATTTTTTCTCTCTGTCAGATTCATTGTTACATAGATTCTGTCTTAGAACTCGGGTTTGAGCCCCTGCGGTACCCCTGGTGATGAGGGAGTGTCCTTTGGCAAGTCGCTTTAGAGCCTTAGCTTAGTACTGGTGAATACAGGAAAGCTTTAGCCTTACTCAAAAAATTGATGACATGGCTTTAAAACCTTGTGATTCAAATGTTGAAGTATCAAAGTCAATTAAAGGAATACAATCATCGTAGGGATAGAAAGACAAAATTGACTCCAAATTTACTTAACCAACTTTTGATGTTTCAACAAGTCGTATGTAGTTTGTAAGAGCTGGAAACTGAATCGAGCTATTGTTCTAGCAGTCCAGACCAGAACATCATATATCAATGATTAGGTGTCAAAAAGATAACATTCCCAATATGTTTACCAGACATAGCTTTTTTTACTCTTACAAAACTGCCACTTAAAGGTTTCATATTGGAAGTCAAACCGTAACTTTATTGGTTGAATTCTATTTATTAGATTATAAGGAAAAGTAGCTTGGTCGTTCGCCAAGTTCAATCAATCCCTTGAGTTTGACAAGAAATTAGATAAAAAGTGCATGATTGTAGAAACTGTGTTTCAAGTTTAGTAGAGATAGAAAATCATTTTAAAGGGTTTAAGGATATTTTTTGTCAGACGTTATGTAATTTTTGCTTCTGTATTAAAAAGGTTGCAAGGGGAACTACTATTAACATCAGATATATGTACATACATTTTCATCCAAAGGAATGATTTTTTTTTTAATTTACCAAGTGATTATTTTGTGTTTAAAGAAATAAATGATTGTGATGAATTAATACAGCCACAAATACAGTAATTTTATATAGATCATCTGCTGTATGATATAGCAAAAGTTGTATCATCTGCTGCATGATATAGTAAAAGTGAGAATTGGCAGAGTTTTCTTATATTTTCAACTGTGGCTTCTTTTATCAGAGCTGTCATTTAAGAAAAATGAATAGCTGTAGATTTATCAAACATGCTATGAGTATTGGGTGATGTACCATTTTACAGGTTGTTTGTCCCCTTCCAGTGAAATAGTTGAACTTGTAGTTTCCCCTCTGTTAGTTTATCTGTAAAAGATTGTTGGCCTGAAACAACTGTTTGTTTTTTTGCATACTATTGGTCACATCCTTTGATATTTTATGTTTAGTCAGCATAAATTCACGAAATATGTGTGAAGATTGGTAGTTGTGGAATAAAGATATTAAGTGAGTCACTTGGAGGGGACTTAACTGCCTTTGTATGCTATATTTTGATACTCATAACGACATAAAGGCAACAACTTTTTTTCAGCTATTCCTTTTTTATTTCTATTGTTTATTACTAACTGTGTTTTCAAAGTGATATGTCTTAAAGGACACAGTCAATCAGGCATCTTTCTCCAGTTTATTTTAGGTGTCCATGTTTGTTCTATTTTGCGAGAAAATGGATTTTTAAAAGCTTTCATGCAAGTATAAGACATTTTTTATGTAAATAGTTTAAATCGATATGTGACCCTGAGATAGTTTACAAGGGTTGGAACATAAGGCAAATATTTGCTTCCCCTAACTATAGCATGCATTCCTTTGTTACGGCTGGAGATTTATCATGAAGAATAGTGTGAAGAAAGCTGACTAGATTGGTGCCTAAAGAAACAGTGGTAGGTAGACACTATAAACACAAACAGAATACTAGAAGATGATAGGGATGTTGCAAAATGATTGCACTTCCTGTATCACAGAGTATTCTGGTCCTTCTTCCCCGGCTCTGCCCTTTGGTCACATTTGACACAAACACAAGAGATGATCTTGTGTCCTGGTCACCCATGGTCCGAATGTCCCTTTATTGTTCCTGTACATTGAATAGGGCTTACAACTCAGTCCTGTTTTGTATGTAGAACGCGGAGTCATAGGACAGAGATGTGTTTAAACATGTAAGTATTCTTGTATAAAGAGTTTTCATTCATTGCATATGGTGAAAGCTCTTTAGATGATTTTTTTTATCATTTCTGAAAAAGACATCTAAACATATGAAAGGAATAACTTTGGTGAAGCTGGCCAAAGTTAACAGTCATAACAGCTATGTTGATTCTTAACTCTTTCAGATATTTCCTTTTTTTGATGCACAAAATGTGTAATTTCTAAGTGTGAATGATATTTCATATTCCACATAGTTTTACATTTTGCACTATTTGTATAGATTATATCCTAATAATTACTTATCTGGTTAGACATTGAACACTTTGTGCATTTAGAAACCTTTCATAAATAGTCAAACTTGTGTTGAAAGACTATCTTAAACTTATATACAGCGTTATAGTGGAGGCCAGAATGGAGACTCCAGTAAATGCTTGCAGCAACAAGTTGTGTTTATTGATAAAAACCTTTGGTTTGTTTTAGACTAGTTGCTTTATCAAGTTTGACAAAAAAGCATTTTTTTATATTTGAAGAAAGAGTTAAGAATGTATTAAACTTGATTTGAGCTTATTTAAGTAAACCACTAAGACAGTTAGAGATATTCTTCCTTATAAATTCATCTTTGTTTATAAAATATGCTGTAAACACTCAATAAAGCTTTCTGAAATTATGCATAAGGTTTTTATCAGGAAGTTTTATATTGTTATTATACATAAGAGTAAATAACTAGTAAATAATTTAGTTAAAGATTCAAATCATGGATTGTGAAAAAACACAAAGTTTTTCC
This sequence comes from Cerastoderma edule, assembly GCA_947846245.1. Classification (NCBI taxonomy): domain Eukaryota; kingdom Metazoa; phylum Mollusca; class Bivalvia; order Cardiida; family Cardiidae; genus Cerastoderma; species Cerastoderma edule. Next base: position 10,340,154 of record OX401419.1, on the reverse strand, counting down.
CCTATCTATACGAAGTCCAACCTAGCATTTAAGTGTAGCTTTATAAAGTGTTAACAGTTCACCTTGCCATGTTTCCAATGAGGAGCAATTCTGCTGGTTTTAATTAGAATTCAATTAGAAAGGTTTAATTCCTGATGTACAGGAGCTATGATTCAGAACAGACAATGCTTTATCATTTATAAACACCCCACTCTGTACATGTAATAAGGTGTTTTTTTTTTATGAGATGTGTCCCTTTATATGTTCATCTGACCTTCAATAATGGGGAAAACATATTTTTTAGGAAGAGGAGCGGTTAAAGCGACTTGAGCTTGAGAGAATCATGGAGGAGAATAATCGGAAGATAGAGGAAGCTCAGCGTAAACTGGTGAGTAGCTTAAATGTCAACAAACAGTCCTCCAGATAAGGGATCCCTTTCTTATGGGTCTGGCATGGCCCGGTGCACAAGGTGCTGGTCATTGGTCATCGAGTCCCATCGCAGGGCTGGCGAAAATTGATTTTGATTTACTTGTCTATAAATGCCGAATTTTTTCTGCGCTTGTCTGTAAAATGGTTATAGCGTGAATTTATGTAATATTCACTTGTCTTAAAGGGCTTTGGGACAATACAGACAATTGATTTTGCCACCCCTGCACCAGTACCTGTGGTTTCATGTGAGTGGCCATTGGTAAAACCATTTAGAGCCCTAGCCTAGTAGTGGTGAATCAAGGAAGGTCCTAACACAAAGGAAATATTGTTGATACCGCAATAAAACCCATATAAAGGGATAAACTATTATACTGTAACTACCTTAATTCACCCTCAAACTTATTATTATGGGCTTTCTTTTGAACCCAGGATCATTGAATGTGTACAAATCATTTAACCGTACATACATGGTCAATTTACTGTCTGCATTTACAAATCATATATAAGACATAGGAACTTAGTGGGAAACAACGAACCAGATGATTAATTTTTGATATACCTCTTTTCAGGCTGAGGAACAATTGAAACTTGTAGAAGATCAACGTAAGATATTAGAAGAAAAACAAAAACTGGAAGACGCAAACAAACACCAAACAAGACGTGATCAGGAAATAATTCTCAATAAGAAAAATGCTAGGCCTAAATTATCATTCACCATTGGGGGAAAATGATCCTTCTTCCAAGGATTTGTGTTAATTAGAATTCCGATGTTGGTTCCTGGTTATACCTATCAGGCCTGAGTCGCGTGTTTCACTTCCAAAGGAAATGATGGATGTTGGCCCACATTGTCAGAGATTGTATCCAGAAATGTGCCACAATCACGACAAAATGGACATCATTCTGGGAACAGCTGTAAAAGTTACGCCACAGCAATCCTCACTCCGTTCTGCAGGGATTTGTTTGAATAACATTTCAAGTGAGTCATCAGTCCAGCTTCCAGTCCAGAGATATGATCTTGGTTCTACCTGTGTTATGTCTATAATATACACTTGTACGTTAATTAGCAGTTAAGCTGTTACATATGATATAGGGATGACTTATCCTTGAGTTAAGAAATGCTGAAGCCTGGTGCAAACTCAATAAATCCCTTTTTAATGTGGAAAAGTAATCAATATTCAAAAGGGTTAAGAAATCTGACTTATGATTGGCCAATGTTTGATTTGCTTTCACATTGACCAATAATAAACCAGAGTTATGACATGAGTTTATTCAATTAGAAAAGTCATAGTTTGATCAACTTGGGGCTGATTTCTAGTGTTGTTAAAGGCCATGGGGCTAGATAGTCCTATGATTTTCTTATAGATAGGAAGGCGTCATTGATTTGCAAGTTCTTCCAAACATCATGAAAGTGTTCAGCGTTGAAATTGTTGATCTCCCATACAACTTAAGGTATAATACCCATAATCTGCCATATTGAAATTTATTCTGTTGTTGGGTTACTTCAGTCGTTCTTGATATACATTGGTCCTGACCGGAACTATTTGGTGGTAACCGAATATTTCTTGACCAGACGACATATACGGAGAAAAACGGACGATAAGCGACGAAAGAATAAGTTGAAAATGGTGGATTATGGGTTTTAACCTTAAACATATATATTTGTATAGGCGAAAAGGTGTATGTGAGATTTCATTTGTAGAGTAATTTACATGCTTGTTCCATTTTAAGAAATCCATGAAGGGCTATATGTTAACATTAGCATTGAATTGTGCATATGAATGACTATGATAATGCATTATTTGAAACAAATGTGGGTCATCCTATTTTTTCTGCAGATGCTTTTTTGCACTTTGGAATGGTGAAACTATTTGTTCAAGACAATTCTCGCTTTTGTCCAATATTTGTTTTCTGCTTAATGTTAAGATATTTTCTAAATGTCATCTGCAACTTGGGATGATCAGGAATTGATTCTATGGCACCATTGGCAAAGGTTGTTTATAGAAAGGACATATGTCAGTTGTCTTCAAAATGATAATTCTTTTTGGGAAAAGTAGATGTTTTTGCATGTTTGTAAGGGGAGATGATGCTGGGAGAATGTGAAGGTAAGTATCAAGACTAGTGTGTCCCTGTAACAATTTTTCACAAAATGATCAGTAGATACTCTGGTTTCACTATTTAGTAGGTTCCATTTTATGATATATCTTTGGATACTAGTATCCTATGTTAGTTGACCCAGATCTATTGTACAAGCAGTTATTATTGATTTAAGGGATATTGTTAATTGATATTTTGAATCATAGACAATTCTTTTACTCAATCCTGTGTTCTGTGTTCACATTAGGATCATTCCATTAAAGTGATGGCTATGTGTACCTACAGCATTGGATTGAGTAAAGGATGAATATATAATGAAAACACTGCCTCCCTTCATCATGTACTCTGCACCATGTCATCTTTGTTCTTTTATAATATGTCAGGATTCAGGTAAGTATATTTCTATAGTTTATCTTATCTTTAAGGACCTTACCCTGCTACAAAGCTGAAAAGAGACTATGAAATGAATATGCAATTGAAATCTTGTGTTCTTGAGGAATTACCATCACAAAACCTGCAATGTTATTGTGACTATTTGGTATTTTGAGAATATTTATGTTAACATGTGTACGTGTTTGTTGTACTGGTCTGTTCACCAGGATAAACTGATGATTTTACCGTTTACTTCTCGGCATGGTCCAAATTGAAGGCGTCTTCAGAGGACAATTCTTAGACAGTGTGCGAAATTCACACTAGCCCGATAGCCCGAGACTAGTTGATCTCGTTTCGGGCTATTGAATTCCCCCAGATGGGCTAGTGATAATAACTGTGCATGTCTGTAAGCATTTTACTACATTTTTAATTCTTAAAAATCGGCCGAAAAATTGATAAGATATTTCGAAAAGACAGCGAATTTCGATCACCGCTTAGATATAAATGTAATGAAGTAATTAAAAGTATTTAGAATACATCGAAGAAAAATTATTAAGAAAGATTTTAATTATTGGTAGGGATTTTGTGCTGTTGATGAATTTGAGTACTTTTGTTGAATTTTTCCTTTTAAGGACTAAGTGAAGATATAAATACCATACAATAATGATAATATTTTTTAAACTTTACCAGACAGTATTCCACTCATTGAAAAACATTTAGGAAACTGTTAATATATGAGTACATATGGATGTAAGATGAGAAATACTGTGAGATTGTGTTGTTTCCAAGATATAATTTGATTGTAAGATTTGATCAGTTTGATCAAAGATTGATGCTGAGAATTGGTCATGCAGAGTTTGACAGTTTCAGGGTTCGCATACAGTCAATGTGCAGCAGCAGAAATTTTGGGTATATTTAAGGGAATTTTCTCTAATAAAAGTTTGCACTGTTTGGAAGTGAAAAGTTGTTCTAAAATTTAGGCATTAATCATTACTTGCATGTTCAGTTTGTTGTCTCCAAACTTATGACATTTGTAAGAGGCTTATTGTTAACAAATCCCTCAATTTTCCAAATTGGAAACAGCATTTCATAAGATATGGATGATGAGAAAAGCATTTACTTGGTCAAATTAGATATAAACTCTTTTTATTCAAGGTGAATCTGGGCTTCCCAAAGAATTCTTCACCTTTTGCCAAAGTGGTTTTTCATTTTCTGTGTAAAAAATTGTGTTTATAAAGGAAGATTTTCAGCTAAATGTAAGAATTGGTTTTTAGATAAGGTAAGTATGTTCAAAGAAGAATTAGTTTTGTATGCAAGTCTTGATTTGCACATGTGTTCACGAGATTGGAATACAGGATATGTTGTGCTAATCTATTTTATATAAATGTAAAATACACTGATGAAATCAAACTAAGCATTGTTATTCTTTTACTATTGTTTTATGAAAATGACTGAAATAATTATCAAATATTGCATTACTCATTTTTAAGCTTCTGTTATAACAGAAATACTTAAGATGTTGTTATGAAAAAAGGAAAGGCAATTTCTTTTTTGTTACAAATGTAAATAAGTTAATTGTGAAAAGTGAGTTGCCAAATTACAGAGTTATTTTGTCTTCTTATGCTTTCAATAATACCGATTACAAAATGTCTTGTATAGCTATAGGTAAAGGATTTTATTTATTTGAAGTATTAATGATAAATGTAATCATTTCCCCTTTTTAACCCCTTCCTGTTATGATATTTGCCAATAAAAGTTTCAAAGCCCCTTTGAAAAGAAGGGATAAATCAGAAACAATCCATAGATTAAAACATTGTGACATAGAGACTGCTCAGCTCAGTCTGAAACATTTCTCATGTTTTCAAATTTCCTATTGTGACAAGTACATTACTGGATCAAGTTGGTGTGATTGCAGATTAACCTTGACATCCAATTCTTCATACTTGCTCGAAGATTATATGACTCATACTTCTTTATGCATACATTGGTCTGCAATAAAGTGATATAGCTAGAATATGATGTGACAGAAATTATTTAACAAAGTTACAACCTGCATAACCCACAAAGGGTGCATAACATGGGATGATGACACATGAAATTGTTGTGATTAAAGGAAATTGTTAAATTCATCTTGTCAAGATGATCCTATTTTTTTTGTCTGCTTTACCTGTGATAATGCATCTGTTTAACAAAATGCTGTATAATGAAATACAGTACAAAGGTCTTGTTAAAAGATTTCAAGTATCTGTTTTCTCATTAGATTATTATCATTACACCTGAAATCCAATATCTGTTTGGGTGCATCATGCTTATTTGGACATTTGCACTTGTAAATTGAATGAATTTGTATATATTGTATAGCTTAAACAAAAAGGTAAAAAAGCAGTTTTAACAAAATGTGTGTGTAAGGAACTGTTCATAAAGATATACATCTCCAGATTTTTATTTGAAGCTTTCTTTCTTTTAGAAGTGTCATTGCAAAGAATTTATTTTCTTTCTACAATTATGTAAATAATCATTTTATTGTATATTGAAATTAAAGTTATGTGTATACTGCAATCTGTTGGTTTCTCTCTACTATGTCTTTTTGAATAACAGTTTATCCCTTTAATTTGCTATACATTACTGTATAATCTACTTCCTCTGTGGATGCGTTTATTAAAACCAATTTGAAAACAGGAGAAATCGCTCCTATTGAGCAATTTATCCTTTAGTCACAAAGTTTTCAACTCAAATCAAAAAGCAAACAGCGAGTTCAATGCAAGACTATAGTCAATGCTTCATACTTATGAAGCACTTATTATAGTCTTGCATTGAACCCTTTAAACGTATATTTGAATTGCTATTTGATATGTCTCTGCCTGCCTTGAATTAAGTTGCTTATTTCCATATTTGGAAACAGAATAAGGCAATGTGTAGCTTTCTTTTCGCTTTTAGAGTCATACAGGAACATGCTGTCGACAGCTTTAACCATTTTCTTGGTAACAACCCACCAACTATGGGTAGCTCAGTCAGTATGTCTGACTTTTATATCAAGTTCTTTGAGTGTTACTAAACAGTTCATACTAAACATTCCCCCTTATTTCATTATAAACATGGATAATACTCTAAATAAAAAACAATATTGCAAAGTAACACTTCATTGATATCGTCTTGGAATTGTCTCTCCGAGACACTTCCAATGATGTGTTGCATTGCAACATTGTACTTTATTTAGGGTATTATCCATGTATATCAGTTTTGACTTGAGCAACTTTTTTCCCCGAATCGTTTGGTTATACAGTACCCTGGCTCGACCAATATCTTTTCTGGTGCAGAAAGAAGTCAATGCGAGACACTTCTCCTCTCACTATTGCTCGAGTATGTCCATATTGGAAAGCAGTCTGCAGCTTGGAAGGAATATAGTGCAGCAGCAGTGCGTAAATACCAGAAGCATGCTTAGGTAGACTTGTCGTTGAAGTATGACTGAGATACTATTAAAAACGACATTAAACCCTTATCCTCCCATAGTTGCAGGTGAAGTTTACCCATCTATGTGCTCTAAGGCCTACAGTTAAAGAAATAGTAACAAAGGGAAAATCTAGTCATGAACCTGTTTTCCTTTAATTTCCCAGTTTGCCACAGTCACAAAGAAACCTTTTGTTTTCCTACTTCATAGTTGTCGTATGCTGTTGCTGTCAACTTTTAATCAGCCTCAATATTAAAAAAAAACTCTTAATAAAAACCCCGTAAAAGAGAACGGTTAGAATGTCTTCTCATTTTCTGCAGCAGTCCCCATTCAAGCCATTGAACACCACTTTAACGCATCTGCTGAAGCAATCTGATCTCATCAGGTTTATCCAAGGAAAATGTTTTTTTCTCAGTTGACGGAAATACTCGAGTTGTTCCGAATGCTGCCGCAGAAGACCAATGAAAGCAGTGTGTCAAAATGATTTAAACTGCTCAATTACCATTGATCCGCCTGCCTGTAGGCACGGTAGTTGAGGATAAACGGAATGGAATGGCTTCAAGATCGAGCTGTCCAGCGCCTCCTCCAACTAAATACAAAGATCGTTAAACTTATTATTGTATGCTTTTGGAGTGTGAAAATACTTCACTTGTTTGTAAGAGGAAATTATGAAAGCAAATCTTAATAATCGACAACGGTTGTCCATGATTGGCCAGTGATATAACAAGCTGATACTGGACCAAGCTTCCCGCAAATCCACGCATTAATAGAGACTGTCTTATGACACAGCATTTGATTGAATCCTTTTGCTCTTTATCTCATATTCTAAAAGCACATCTAAGACAACTTGATGAAAGAGTACTGGCTATTTGTTTAGCCCTTTCCCAAACAATAACGACATTTGACCACTTTGTTGCAGACGACTTTAGAAAACATTGTAGGAAAAGGAGAAATAGCTCGTAACGAGCATTTTTCTCCTTTTCCCACAATGTTTTCTGCCCTATCAGAAGATCATTTTCCAACTTCATCACATTTTGAAATGTCGTCTGCAAAACCTTTCAAATTGGGACAGTGGAAATTGTGTTGTTTGGGAAAGGATTAAGTCTTTAGCTGCGTAACCATGCGTTATCACATGGTCTTTCGCAATTCTAATTTTCTATGTTTTGAACGCAAAACTTAAAAATGTTGACCTGCGGCACGATTGAAAATATTATACCAATCGTAACTAAAGGACAAGTGAGCTTTGTTACAACCACTTGTGAAATAATTACTTTGATTCTAGTGTTGAATTGAAAACGTGTTGCGATGTCTTAACCACTTTAGAAATAACCGGTTTTGAAATTATCAATCTGGAGCAACCTGATTTGAAATAAACTTAGGCAGCTTGACACATACAACTATTTACAAGCATCACAACACATCCCTCTCTGAAAGCCAAATCGGGCTTATCAGCAAATTTAGAACTTACTTAGAATGACTCCTGGTCTCAACTTATAACATTGAAGAACAACTAAACCAAATTGATAAGATGAAATGTTCTCTGCGTGTTTTTGAGCTTGCAGAACAGGAGTCAGAAAGCAAAAGTTTGATGTCAGTTATCGGAGATGAAGTTGTCCCTCTAGTCGATTCAAGTGATATAGGAGGTATGTTATTTTTCATTCTACGATCTTGTAACCGGGATAAGCACCGGGCTCTGATTGGTCGAAACAAACACACCCTCCTTTGCAAGAGTGGCTGCAAGAGTTATCGTTCGTTCATTTCTGATGTTAGAATCGAGGGAAATAGAGGCAGTATATTGCAGAATTGGAGGGAAATTCTTGTAATTTTACATTTAATCGTGTGCTGTTTGGCTCAATTGTATACTGTGTACTTACGGCCTCTACCGGGTGGGTCTGTGAAGATCAGGTAAGACACATCGATCGATTTGTTATTGTTTTAATCGGAGAAAAGTAGGTCACTTCGCCTTCAATTTCAATGAGATATTCCTCAACCTCAAGGGTTTCCCAAATTAACAATTAAGAATATAGACCAAAGTTCTTCCAAACACCGGGTTTTTTTTTAGCTTTGTACAGGGGGGGGGGGTCCTGCTTATCTGCCTACAACTAGTACTGACCTACTATAGGGTGGTGGGGTGAACACCTACAAAATGAATACCTACTGTAACATGTATCGGGTCCCTCTTGGAGTAAGCCATCGTGGGTCACCAATCCAGGTACGTACCACTTGTACACCGTTGGAAAACCCAGCAAGTATGAGCCGAAGCTGCAAGTATGTGGGAGTTCCACTGATGTATAGCCGCGTAGCCAAAACGAAACGAGGGTCGAGAACATGCAAGGGGGTGAATACCTACCACCAGGGCAAGGGGGTGAATACCTACCAACCAGGGCAAGGGGGTGAATACCTACCACCAGGGCAAGGGGGTGAATACCTACCAACCAGGTCAAGGGGGTGAATACCTACCACCAGGGGGGGTGAATACCTACCACCAGGGCAAGGGGGTGAATACCTACCACCAGGGCAAGGGGGGTGAATACCTACCAACCAGGGCAAGGGGGTCAATACCTACCAACCAGGGCAAGGGGGTGAATACCTACCAACCAGGACAAGGGGTTGAATACCTACCACCAGGGGGTGAATACCTACCACCAGGGTAAGAGGGTGAATACCTACCACCAGGGCAAGGGGGTGAATACCTACCACCAAAGGGGGTGAATACCTACCAACCAGGGCAAGGGGGTGAATACCTACCAACCAGGGCAAGGGGGTGAATACCTACCACCAGGGCAAGGGGGTGAATACCTACCAACCAGGGCAAGGGGGTGAATACCTACCAACCAGGGCAAGGGGGTGAATACCTACCAACCAGGGCAAGGGGGTGAATACCTACCAACCAGGGCAAGGGGGTCGATACCTACCAACCAGGGCAAGGGGGTGAATACCTACCAACCAGGGCAAGGGGGTGAATACCTACCAACCAGGGCAAGGGGGTCGATGCCTACCAACCAGGGCAAGGGGGTGAATACCTACCGCCAGGGGCAAGGGGGATGAATACTTACCACCAGGGCAAGGGGGTGTGAATACCTTCCACCAGGGACAAGGGGTTTTATAATTTTAAGTAAGATTATGCCCCTTTTTTTACTTTGGTTTAAGCTTTTTGCACTTGTAAGTTGATCTCTCAAGACCTACTGAAGCAAAAGAATGAAATTATCACACATGGACAAAGGGTCATACTGTAACGATACTGACTTAGTAACTCTGCTTTTTATTTTGATTAAATCATACCAGTTTTTATACTCAGAAAATATTGGTTTAAGTTTATTGTGCATCAAAGTATTTTAATTCACCGACATGTACCCCATTGTGACATGAATGAACAATGGAGCACTGTCCATAGTACAACTTGTGTTATTATCAAAATGTCCAAAAGTTAACTTATTGAAAATCATTTAACTAAGTAAAAGTTATTGCAACAGATATTAATGATGTAAAGAACTAAATTTCAATGTATTTTTTTATTTTATAGGTCGATGCTATGGATTGGAGAATGTGGATTGTACTGAGTAGGACCCTTTTAATTCTTCAAGATAATATTTTTGAGTAAGTCAAAATATAAACCTCAATAGTATGATTGATTTGGAATACAGGTGGCCTGAAATTGAGATCTGTCTTGGCTTATATTCTTTCTGACATTTTATGAAGTAAATGCTACTTGATTCATTCATCTCTAACAACTGGTCAATTCTATTTATGTTGGAAAGCAGTTTGGTGGCTTGGAAACAATATTTAAGATTCATTGTAAGGAAAAACCAGGAGCATGGATAGGTTTGCTGATTGCTGTAATATGAATGAAATCCTTTTAAAAATGGCATTTAACTCCTATCCACCAAACAGATCTATAACATGGCAAAGTTTGAAAATAAGTTAAGATACCATTCTATGAAATTTGAGCATGTTTTTCTGGGATTTAACTACAGTAAAACTTGTGTTTAGAGGCCAGCCTATGGGACAGAGTAAATTGGCTATTTAAGACAGGTTGGCTGCTTAACACAAATTGATGTACACTATAAATTTAACAATGGGACTTTCTGAAGTGGCTGTTTAAGGTAGGTTGGCTGCTTAAAAGGGTGGTTGCTTAACACAAGTTAGACTGTACTTTCTATACACTCTTGGCCAAAAAATGGAAACAGTTTACATGTCAATGTTCTCTTTTTTTTAATTACTGACCATTATTTATTTTACACTGATTGTGAAGTAAGTTGCACAAGCTAAACAACCTATCTTAATTTCTCTCTGTAACCTTCAAGAAGAACCTCTTTGCTTGGAAAAACTTCTAGGCATGATCAGAATATCAATAATGCTGTAGTTTGAAGCAATATAAACCATAATTTGAATCAAGTTGAGTTGAAGCATTCAACCTTCTACACATATTCATTTTCCTTTGAGAAATTTTGCTTTGTAAAACATTTTTCGAGTGCATTGCTTTTTATTTATAATGTAGTTTGTTATTTTACAGAATCATCACCAAGGATTATATGTAACACCAGTCCTGTAAGCTCCACCGATAAATGTTGAACAGATTTCCTGCCTTGTTTGACTGTGGCAATTGGTGACCCATATTGAAATGATCATTCTGGTAAGTTACAAATTTCTGTTTGGTCCACTTTTAGCTCAACTATTCATAGAATGAAGAGAGCTATACTACTCTCCCGGGCAGCGGCGTCATGCTTTACTTAAAGTTTTACCTCATTAACTAATGAAGGGAATGGATTGAAAAGTTTGCACATATATTCGAGGTCATTATATAAGGTCCCTGACCAAGTCCCAAACGCCAATTGGATTTATGTCAAATTTTGACAATTTTAGTATTTAAATGATATTTGTTAAAATTTCTCTCAAAAGCTACTGAAGGGAATGATGGAACTATGATTTCAATAACTCTGCTTTTGATTTTAAGCAAATTCTACCCTTTTTCAAAGTTAGAAAATATAAAATAAAGTTTTATTAATATCTCCCAAACAAGTAAATTTTCACTGACCTAAAACCCTCTCCAAAAATTTATCTTTTAGTTGAGTTTGCTGTCCTATTGGCAGCTCTATTGTTCCTCATTTAATGTCTACTCTTTAGGACTATGTGTCTATCTCTCTGTTTTACTTTATTGGATTTGATTAGTTGATCTTCTCTTACTGTGATTCCTATACACTTTTGGTGGCAGAGTGTATGCGTTATACCATAACATGTCTTTCAAAGGCTCTGTCTATTGCCCTCCCTCCCTCCCTCCCTCCCTCCCTTCCTATTACTTTCTCTCTCTGTCTCTTTCTCTGTCTGTCTGTCTCTCTCTCTCTGTCTGTCTGTCTCTTTCTCTGTCTCTCTCTTTCTTTCTCTCTCTGTCTCTGTCCACCTCTCTCTCTCTTTCTCTCTCTCTCAATATCTCTCTCTCTCTCTCTCTCTCTCTCTCTCTCTCTCTCTCTCTCTCTCTCTCTTTCTCTCCCTCTCTCTCTCTCTATCATACCTGATCATTCATGAGTTCCGTCATTTGCAATCTGTTTTATATATTAAACATTGATCACATGATCACCCCGTCTGTTTATCCCTAATTCACTTTTCTTTCATCCACTCTCCCTGTCGTATGTATATGAAGATTTTATTATTTACTAAATGCTTTTATCATTTCAGCATGTAGGATGGTCAACTTGGTGCCAGGCTTTCGTTTACCAACTTATGAATTCAAAGATATAAAGAGTCATATGGATGAAACCAAATAAAAAACATTAATTCCTCTTTTATCTGTATGTGTTCTTAAATTTGAGTACATGTATTTTTCAATTGAATTTCATCATGTGAATAAGAAATTCAAACAATGATTTTTATCTGTTTGATTGGCTTTGATTTCATGTTATTTTTAACGCTTTGAAGATTACATCCCTTTTATCGGTACAACTATCCTTGAAACTGTTCTCTCTAGTTTTGCACAATAATCTATTTAATGTATTTTTAATTGATGTATTTTAATTACACCCAAATAAAACATTATATATTTCAAAGAAAGTCTTGAGTTTGATTTAGAAAGATATCTAGAAGTGTATTTTGGTAAGACTCTTAAAATACCTTTCCTTACTTACTTGGTACCAATGGTATTTCTGTAAGTTCTTTTTCATATATTCATTCCTTCAAACTGAGTCTATTAAATTTGCTTGTTCACATGTGAGTCAACTTGAAAGTTGAAATAGAATGTCAAGGAAACAACTTACAGTTTTTGTTTGGTGGTATGATATACAATCCTAAAAAGCGTCTCATGATTAAATTTATTCAAAATGTGTCTGTATATTTAAGTATGTACAAAGTTCTTCAATTAAGTTGTAATCCGTTGCAATGCTTTTGAAGCTAAATACACATTTATTCATGTATCAACTTATTTATCTTTTACAATTTCTATTCTCCTGTGACTCTCATACAATAGTGCAGCTGCTATACAGTTTTAAGTTTCCTCACATCTGTGAACAATCAGCTTTGGATAAACCCTGAACTAGGTCGGTGCTAGGCCTACGACCCCCTGTGATATTTCTATAAATCACATTGCTTGGTCACAAGCCCTAGTTCTTGCTCTTCAAACCCAAATGTGTATTCGCCCCATACCAGATGTATCGGCAAACCCTGGTGCTAGGCCACAACAGATGTATATTTATTACGGTTTCAGGTAAACAATGTTTCAGTTATGTTGGGATGAAGCTGATAACGATTGAGAAAAACTTTCATTTTGGCTGCACATAAGCGCTGGTCACGCCGGATAGAATCATCGCTATTCAGGAGAATAACTCGTCAAAATCGAAATGCTGTTACCGGAACTTGAACCTCCGTGGAGAGTGACTGTGTGATTTATTTCAACGTCAGACAAACACACTTTTTGCATACGCTTTAGTCAATCGAGTGTTGAACATGAAATAGATACACTGAAGAAAAAGAAAAAAGAAGGCCGAAATGCAGTTCATCTACCGATGGTCTAACCCTCACCATCCCTTCACCAAAACCCGCACTAAAACTGTGTCTATATATATTTCAAGACAAAATGGATGTGTAAATTATTGTAACACTTGAAAATATAAAAGTGTATTGAAGAAATAGGCACTACATGTAGTCTAAAATTAATATTTTAAACAGTTGTGTTTATAGGGTATTGAGTCGGCAAACTAAGCCTTGACACTCGTACTGCGAGTCTACGAATCGGTATTTCTGGCTATAATCATACCTTTTGCATATATATATGTATCTTTAACATTTATCACGCTGGCCCACATCTGATCGGAATTCCTCACATGTTGGAAACCCGTCACCTTTCTGACTCATACAACCTGTTATCCGACCTAGGTTCGAGCCATCAGACAGACAAATGTATTGGAATGACTCTTGCCTTCATTTCTATATGATCTCAGGCTAAGGTAGAATGCAACTTTGCCTGAATGAAATGTTATAGACTTCGAGAAAACAGGAACCAAAATTACACGAAATACTTATCTTAAAACATCATGTACATGGGTATAAAGCATGGAAGATTGCAATGGCTAGAGGACTGAAGGTCTGGTACCTGGCGCGCTAGGGTTAAAATTTTCTTTAGAGACGTTTGTCGTAATTTGCAGTTTGGGAGGACTTTTTTAGCTCAAAGAATTCAATTAAGGTTTCATTACGCCCGACGTCATATGACCGCGTCTTTATGGGACAAAATGCACATACTTTCTTAAACCTCCCGCGAGTTCGTGGCACTTGTTTCGATATCTAAGTGTTGGTTTTTAAAACCTTAGCAACGATCTTTTAAACTCAGCCCTATAAAAGATGTAAGAAAAATAGTCATACAAATAAATTATTATTTTGATTGGTACCTATGTACCTATAATCCCATATTAAGAACCCAATTTAGTGTAAGGTACCGAGCTTTTCGAAACAACAAATCAATGCAGCTCGGTTATGGCCTTTAAACTTGCCGAATAAGGCCAGGATCGTATAAGAGATTATATTAAAGTTTAAAGTCGAGATCTTGTCTTTAAGAGACCACTTTTTAATTTAGACTTTGGACCGGCACTATGGGAACCTGACTCTTTTGATATAGCTCTGGAAATGTTTCGATCCTGTTGGAGGAATGTTATTGCTAGTATTGGAAGCAAACTTTGTGAAAATATCAGTTTTAGTAAAAATATTATATACCTTTAATTATGACATTTTGGCACTTAATATTTTAATCTATTTTCAAACGGCCATAAAATCAAAATCAATACAAATGTACCATTATAGTTTTCATTTGCATATAGTCTAGTTTCTATTTTAAAGATTCAATATGCTCGAAACATTCTTATCGAAAGATTTTACACTTTGCGAGTCGAACATTCTGGTCTGTGACGAAATCATTTCGGAAAGTTTGCACGCAAGTGCGGAAAAAAATAATAAAAAGCCTTCAATTTACATGTTTTAAGTCCGAAACACATTAATTCTGATACATGTATATGAATTCGATATAGCTTATGTTGGTAAGCTCAACACCTCCAGGATGTTAAACCGATGTCATATATCCGTACGTCTGTCCGTACGAGCATTGAAGAACGAGGGAAGCCTTCCGAGACAGAAAGGTTCGGTTTCACCGGAACTCTTGCCTAGAAGTCGAAAAGCAGCCGTTCTAAGTTTTCCCCCAATAATTCAAACTCACTGTGTATGTAGAGAGGAGCGTCCCGAGACAGAAAATATCGCGTTTTCCGGGACTTTTGTCTAGAAGTGGAAAAGCAACATTTTATTACGAAGAAAGGAAAGGGAAGAAGGAAGGCAGGTGGCATTATTTGTTTACATGGGAAATCGTGGGACACATCTGTGGCTTGGTGGTGGCCTGACATTTTCCTTCTTCATAATGGGCTATTAGCTCTTTTGAGAACTGCCTCAATGTCTGAATTCAACAAAAAGAAGGCCCGATTAATTTCCCACATTACTAAACGGTCTCTTATTTATTCTAATTTGAGCATGTAACATTTACAATAATTGAAAACGTAAATAACTACATGCACATTTTATATCAGAGACTATCTATGTCTGTTTTATATATATGATGTAAATTCAATAAGTAAGTGAATCAGTCCCAATGAATATATTGTAATATTGTATCTTATTAGTTGTTTGCTACAATAAGTAAAGAAGACATTATTTCAAATTGAAAACATTGTCTAAACTAGGAAATAAATGTAAAGTAACTGTTTGTTACCTGAATACAATAAAAAAAAAAGACATGACGGATTTCCCTCAACACCAGAGAACCGTCTGACGAGTGGGCGTCGTGCATGGCCTTTTAACCATAATGCAATATTATAAGAAAATTCTAGATTCCCCAAATTTGGACATGTGCACTAAGTTTAATACCAGCAGCACTGATTGAGATAATTGTTTATGGCTTATTTAAACCCCGCATCTTGAATTGGGATTTGATATTATGTTTACAAAATAAATAAGCTGTATTTCAACTTCACAATACACTCTTTTATAAAATCATTTTAAGTTTATTAAAATCCTGCATCTGGAGCTTTGGTTCACTGCTTTATGTTCACATCAGATAAGATAAACTTTGGTCCTAATACTTTCCAAGTCTATGCTCCTTAAGTCAATGCATAATCGAAATCGTTTAAGAGTGTTTCGATCTCGATCTCAATCTCGACCAAATTCGCTGGGTATGTAAAGGAAAGCATACAGAGGCAGGAAATATCACGTTTTCCCGGGACTTTTGTATAGAAATGGTAAAGCAGCCATTCCAAGCATTCGCTCTATAATTCAATGCAAAATCCAAATATGTTAATAATGGTCTGATCCCGACCAAAGTTGCTTGGTACGTAGAGGGTAACGTTCCGAGACAGAAATTATCACGTTTTCCCAGGACTTTTGCCTAGAAATGGAAAAGCAGCCGTTCCAAGTTTTCGCTCTATAATTCAATGCAAATCCAAAAAATGTTAATAAAGGTCTGATCCCGACCAAACTCGCTGGATTCGTAAAGGGTAACGTCCCAAGAAAGAAAATGTCACATTTTCCCGTGACTTTTGCCTAGAAATGGAAAAGCAGCCGTTCCAAGTTTTCGCTCTATAATTCAATGCAAATCCAAAAATGTTAATAATGGTCTTATCCCGACCAAACTCGCTGAATACGTAGAGGGTAACGTCCCAAGTAAGAAAATGTCACGTTTTCCCGGAACATTTGCCTAGAAATGGAAAAGCAGCCGTTCCAAGTTTTCACTCTATAATTCAATGCAAATTCCAAATATTTCAATAATGGTCGGATCCCGACCAAACTCGCTGGGTCCGTAGAGGAAAACGTCCCGAGAGAGAAAATATCACGTTTTCCCTGGACTTTTGCCTAGAAATGGAAAAGCAGCCGTTCCAAGTTTTCGCTCTATAATTCAATGCAAATCCAAAAATGTTAATAAAGGTCTGATCCCGACCAAACTCGCTGGATACGTAGAGGTTAACGTCCCAAGAAAGAAAATGTCACATTTTCCTGGGACTTTTGCCTAGAAATGGAAAAGCAGCCGTTCCAAGTTTTCGCTCTATAATTCAATGCAAATCCAAAAATGTTGATAAAGGTCTGATCCCGACCAAACTCGCTGAATACGTAAAGGGTAACGTCCCAAGTAAGAAAATGTCACGTTTTCCCGGGACATTTTCCTAGAAATGGAAAAGCAGCCGTTCCAAGTTTTCACTCTATAATTCAATGCAAAATCCAAATATTTCAATAATGGTCGGATCCCGACCAAACTCGCTGGGTACGTAGAGGAAAACGTCCCGAGAGAGAAAATATCACGTTTTCCCGGGACTTTTGCCTAGAAATGGAAAAGCAGCCGTTCCAAGTTTTCGCTCTATAATTCAATGCAAATCCAAAAATGTTAATAAAGGTCTGATCCCGACCAAACTCGCTGGATACGTAAAGGGTAACGTCCCAAGAAAGAAAATGTCACATTTTCCCGGGACTTTTGCCTAGAAATGGAAAAGCAGCCGTTCCAAGTTTTCGCTCTATAATTCAATGCAAAATCCAAATATTTCAATAATGGTCTTATCCCGACCAAACTCGCTGAATACGTAAAGGGTAACGTCCCAAGTAAGAAAATGCCACGTTTTCCCGGGACATTTGCCTAGAAATGGAAAAGCAGCCGTTCCAAGTTTTTGCTCTATAATTCAATGCAAAATCCAAATATTTCAATAATGGTCTGATCCCGACCAAACTCGCTGGGTACGTAGAGGGAAACGTCCCGAGAGAGAAAATATCACGTTTTCCCTGGACTTTTGCCTAGAAATGGAAAAGCAGCCATTCCAAGTTTTCGCTCTTTAATTCAATACAAAATCCAAATATGCTTATAATGGTCGGATCCCAACCAAACTCGCTGGGTACGTAGAGGGTAACGTCCCGGGACAGAAATTATCACGTTTTCCCAGGACTTTTGCCTTGAAATGGAAAAGCAGCCATTCCAAGTTTTCGCTCTATAATTCAATGCAAAATCCATAAATGTTAATAATGGTCTGATCCCGACCAAACTCGCTGGATACGTAGAGGGTAACGTCCCAAGAAAGAAAATATCACGTTTTCCCGGAACTTTTGCCTAGAAATGGAAAAGCAGCCGTTCCAAGTTTTCGCTCTATAATTCAATGCAAAATCCAAATATGTTAATAATGGTCTTATCCCGACCAAACTTGCTGAATACGTAGAGGGTAACGTCCCGAGAAAGAAAATGTCACGTTTTCCCAGGACATTTGCCTAGAAATGGAAAAGCAGCCGTTCCAAGTTTTCGCTCTATAATTCAATGCAAAATCCAAATATGTTAATAATGATCTTATCCCGACCAAACTCGCTGGGCACGTAGAGGGTAACGTCCCGAGAAAGAAAATGTCACGTTTTTCCGGGACATTTGCCTAGTAATGGAAAAGCAGCCGTTCCAAGTTTTCGCTCTATAATTCAATGCAAAGTCCAAATATTTTAATAATGGTCGGATCCCGACCAAACTCGCTGGGTACGTAGAGGACAACGTCCCGAGAAAGAAAACATCACGTTTTCCCGGGACATTTGTCTAGAAATGGAAAAGCAGCCGTTCCAAGTTTTCGCTCTATAATTCAATGCAAAATCTAAATTTGCTAATAATGGTCGGATCCCGACCAAACTCGCTGGATACGTCGAGGGTTACGTCCCGAGAAAGAAAATATCACGTTTTCCCGGGACTTTTGCCTTGAGATGGAAAAGCAGCCATTCCAAGGTTTCACTCTATAATTCAATGCAAAACAGAAATCAGTTATTAGTTTTCCTATCTCGAACAAACTTGCTGGGTAGGTAGAGGAGCATCCCAAGACAGAAAATGCCTCATTTTCCTTGGACGTTTGCTTGGAAATGGAAATGCAGCTGTTCCAAGTTTTCGCTCTTTAATTCAATGTAAAACAGAAATCAGTTTTAGTTTTCCTATCTCGAACAAATACTCACTGAGTAGGTAGAGAGGAGTATCCCAAGACAGAAAATATCACGTTGTCCCTTCACTTTTGCCTAGAAGTGGAAAAGCAGCCGTAACAAGTTTTCTTTAACTCAATGCATAACTGAAACCTGTTAATTGTGGTTCGATCTCCACCGAACTAGCGTAGTATGTAGAGAGGAGCGTCCTAAGACCTTATTTGGATTCACCTTTAGACGATAACTATTAATGGTGAAATTGAAAGACCCATCTGCGCATGAACAAGATTCTATTATATAACTCCTGATGCTGAAACCCAACAAGATATTATCATCAGTTAATACTCAAACATAAAAGTTGATGCTTACTCCAGCCTATTTTGTCTGTAGCATTGATTATTCCATTTAATAGCTATGGTGCATTTATTAAAGGATTATTATAATGTTCTTATCCTCAGTGGCCTTGAAATAATGCTCTCATTCAACCTATGCAAATCCTTCTTTCTAGATACATTTAACTACTTGGCAAATGCATCAATCATGAAGACAAATCTTTTGTATGTATTGACAAAATAGACATATAACTGACCCTAACCACAATCCTTGTTCAAGTACCTACCTGAAAGTTTCACTTGTTTTAATATTAGACTGTGTTTAGACTAATGTTGGGACAAACACCTTGTGAAAATCATATTTTGATACCCTTTAATTGTAACAAAACACTGTTTAGAGGTTTACAAATTTGCCTTTGATTAATTGGTTCTGTACAATTTCACCAAGTGTATTTAAGGCAAAACTCCTCCAAAGCTCTACATGGTTGTATATCAGGAATAAAGGTTATAAACCCATTAATACTATCATGGCATTCTGCAAAAGATAATGAATAAGTGTCAATTCGCTTCACTCTATGAAATAGATTTGGCAAAAAGATGCTTATCAAATAAAACTGAATAATTTGCAATCAAATTGTTTTCCATTGAATTATCCAATATTTATTCAACATACAGTCACAAGCAAAACACAGGTGCTGTATGTACATGTACTTACCTTCAATTTTGTTTCCTGTAAATATTTCTGAAATTATAACTTAAAAAAACGGTGCACATCAAAAGGAAATTTAAAGGCATTGAAGAAATACTTTAAAGTTTCTTTTTATTCTAAGGCAGTATTAAAAGAAAAGTTACAGACTGTTCTATAAAATGTTTTTATCATAAGAAAGTGCAAAATCTCAATGATATTTGTTGGAGTGTAGATTACCCATTTCCATGTTCTGTTTGAAGGCAAGGGTTTTTCTATTCAATATATATTTGCAACCACCAAACCATGTTAACAGATCCCAATCCTATTGGACAGTGTTTCCCTGTATTATTGTTGGGAAGAAAATTTGAATGACTTCTGAAAATATACAGAACACCCCATGGGTGTCTTTTATGAATGTGAAGAAGTTTTAGAGTTACTTTCAAGAAACACTCATCATTTTTCTCATTTAGACATTTTTATTTGCCATTTCCTCATCTCTATTTTTTCTCCTTTTCAAACCATGTGGGACCACCAGGCAATCTGTCCCTTTAGCACCAGCATTTTTGCAGCCTGGGGAGGGAATCGAACCCTCATACATGATTTTGAGCAAGGAATTTTGCAAGTATATAATACTGAATTATGGCAATAAAAACATCAAAAAGATTTGAAGAGAAGTTGCTTTTACAAAAGAAAACCATCAGCTGCAGTGTTTACACCAGCCCTGACTGTGTACTTTATTCTATTCGAAAACACAATAAAATTTATTTGGAAACCCCGTTTCAGGAGAGCTGATGTTTAAAGGTATATCATACAGTAACATCTGTGTTCAACAGCTATCATACTTTAAGAGATACCCCTGCTCGTGACCGAAACAACATATATGAGTTACTGTAAGGGGTTGTAAAGATTTATAATAATTAAGAGCTGCTATATTAATCAAAGCACTGATAGCGCTGAAGGACTAAGGTGCGTTTAAAGCAAGATGACTGAAGATACATTTGAAACTTTCTTTGGGCAACAACTCGGAGGAAACAGCTGCTCCTTTTAACACCATTACTATAATTATCCTTTATGATAACAGAGACTGAACGATAGTCTATTTTTCGAATATTTGGACATTTTACGATTTCCAATGAGGCAACAGTTATAATAATATAGAGCAAAACAAAGCGAGTGAATCCGGACTACATTCCGAGTTCAAAGAAGGTATTAGTCTGCACAGTGAAGGCGGATGTTTAATGAGTAATTGGGGTCAGACCGCTGTTTGTGTATCGATAAAGTACCGTCCCTCAAAAAGTGGTATGTAAATTCAATGAACTAAGGTGCTAACGCACCCTTAGTCCAAAAACTCTTGTGATGCTATGACCACAACCACTGGCATTGCTATGTTGATGAACCCTGGGACTATTATGTCTACAAAGCCCTGTGTCACTTTGTTTACAAACCTGCTTAAGTCTTGTAACAATTGTGGCGCTATTTCTACAAACCGTGGTGTCCCAAATCCCCATTACCAAACAATAACGACATTTGACCGCTTTGTTACAGAAGACTCTGGAAATCATTGTGGGAAAAGTAAAAATTGCTCTTTACAAGCAATTTCTCCTTTTCCCACAATGTTTCTGCCCTTTCAGAAGATTATTTCTTAATTTCATCACATTTTGAAATGTCGTCTGCTCTTTCAATTTGGGACAGTCAAAGTTTAGATTGGCAAAGGGTTCAGGCTGCTACGCCTATAACCACTCGTCCTGCTACATTGTATATATACACTATATATATATATTTATCCCTTGCTGCTACTATTTCTTCAAACCCCACTGCTTCTTTGTCTGTTCAAAAACATTGGCTAACATACAACAAAGATTTTCTGTTTACCAACACTATTCTGTGATGTGAACAAACCACCCTTGTTGGAAGGTGTATACCCCTGGAAGGGGTAGAACCCAAAGTTGAAGTGTATCCCTTTGGTGGAAGGTAACAATCCACATTGGAAGCTGTACACCCCACTGGTTGAAAGGTGTAACCTTCTGGTTGAAGGTGTATCCCTGTTGAAGGTGTAACCCTCTGGTGGAAGGTGTAACCCTTTGGTGGAAGGTGAACCCCTCTGGTTGAAGGTGTAACCCTCTGGTTGAATGTGTAACCCTCTGGTTGAAGGTGTACTCCTCTGGTTGACTGTAAAACCCTCTGGTGGAAGTTCTAATCCTATGGTTGAATGTGTAACCCTCTGGTTGAAGGTGTACTCCTCTGGTTGACTGTAAAACCCTCTGGTGGTAGGTCTAATCCTCTGGTTGAAGGTGTAACCAGCTGGTTGAAGGTGTAACCAGCTGGTTGAAGGTGTAACCCACTGGTTGAAGTTGTAACCCTCTGGTTGAATGTGTACCACTCTGGTGGAAGGTGTAACCCTCTGGTGGAAGGTATAACCCTCTGGTGGAAGGTGTACCCCTCTGGTTGAATGTAGAACCCTCTGGTTGAAGGTGTACCCCTCTGGTTGAAGGTATAACCATCTGGTGGAATGTGTAACCCTCTGATTGAAGGTAAAACCCTCTGGTTGAATGTGTAACCCTCTGATTGAAGGTGTACCCATCTGGTTGAAGGTGTACCCATCTGGTTGAAGGTGTACCCCTCTTGTGGAAGGTGTACCCCTCTGGTTGAAGGTGTACCCCTCTTATGGAAGGTGTAACCTGCTGGTTGAAGGTGTACCCACCTGGTTGAAGGTGTACCCCTCTGGCTGAAGGTGTATCCCTCTTGTGAAAGATGTGACAGATCTGGTTGTAGGTGTACCCCTCTTGTGAAAGATGTAACCTGTCTGGTCGAAGGTGTAACCCTCTGGTGGAAGGTTTATCCTGGTGGACGGTGAACACCCCTCTGGTGGAAGGTGAACTACTTTGGTGAAGGGGTGTACACCACTCTGTTAGAAGGTGAACACCCCTCTGATTGAAGGTGAACATCCCTTTGGTAGGTGTTCATGCCCAGATGGTAGGTAGGTGTTCAAGCCCCCAGTGGTAGGTAGGTGTTTAAGCCCCCAGTGGTAGGTAGGTGTTCAATCCCCCAGTGGTAGGTAGGTGTTCAATCCTCCAGTGGTAGGTAGGTGTTCAATCCTCCAGTGGTAGGTAGGTGTTCAAGCCCCATGTGGTAGGTATGTGGTCAAGCCCACATTGAAGATGTTCAAGCCGCCAGTAGTAGATAGATGTTAAATCCCAGGTGATAGGTGTTCAAGCCCCCAGTGGTAAGAAGGTGTTCAAGCCCCCAGTGGTAGGAAGGTGTTCAAGCCCCCAGTGGTAGGTGTTCAAGCCCTCAGTGGAATGTAGGTGTTCAATCCCCCAGTGGTAGGCATAGGGGTGTATGTCATAATAGCTTTAATAACACTATATATACACAAGGGAAACAACTTCAAAGAGAAACCAGTTCTGACGTTCCGCACTTATCAGTCCGTAATTTTTTATACGATTGCTAGTCTGTCAATTATCTATATGTCCCACATAGCCAAATGATTTCTGCGTCCAACGATATCTCTCTCAACAAGATCGGTCTAGTCAATCCGAGTAATCTGTGACGATACGCGATATTTTTTTCGAATTTGGTTAATTGGGAATAGATGGTTGAGAACAGAACCAGCCAATGTTTTGGCACTTAATCACCTCAATGAACGTTATTTCAGCGATGACACTTTACCGGCACTTTAAAAACAAATATTGGTAAGGATCCAAACTAATAATTCTAACCTGTACACAATATGCAACATGTATTTAGAATTATCTTCCACCATCCTCCCATCTCTCTAGTCTACTCGATCTTGTTATGGTACAAAATCTTTCAAGCTCTCTGATTGGCTTAATGTGAAAGGTTGAAGGCTAGTTAGGCTCGTTTCAATCTTTATGTAATTCTAAACAAGTAAGTATAAATGGCGCATAGTACCATTAAAATAGTGTGGAACCATGCTGTATTTAGACATGTTAACTTTAAACCAATCATATCGCTTTGCTCAAATGAATGATGAATATTCAAAGTTGTTGTATAATTGACAAAATGGACAAGCAAAATGGGAGTGTAGTAAAGAATAATTGTTGGATATATGTTGAACATAGTGTGTGGGTTAGAATTTTTAGTTAGGATCCCTACCAATAGTTGTTTTTTGTATGCTGGTAAAAAGTCATAGCCGAAATAACGTTCATTGAGGTGATTTAGTGCCGAAACATTGGCTGGTTCTGTTCTCAACCATCTATTCCCAATGACCGAAATTCGAAAAAAATATCGCATGTCGTCGCAGATTTCTCCTGTTTTTCCGATCTTGTTGAGAGAGGTATCGTTGGACGCAGAAATCATTTGGCTATGTGGGACATATAGAGAATTGTTAGACTAGCGATCGTATTAAATTACGGACTGATAAGCGCGGAACGTCAGAACTGGTTTCTCTTTGAAGTTGTTTCCTTTGTGTGTATATAGTGTTATTACAGGTATTATGACATATACCCCTTTGGTGGTAGGTAGGTGTTCAAGCCCTCAGTGGTAGGTAGGTGTTCAAGCCCCCAGTGGAAGGTGGTCAAGCCCCTGATGGTAGGTGTTTAAACCCCTGGTGGTATGTGTTCAAGTGGTATGTATTCAAGCCCTGGTGCTAGGTATTCAAGCCCCGGTGATAGGTGTTCAAGCTCCCGATGGAAGGTGTTCAAGCCCTGGTGCTAGGTGTTCAAGCCCCCAGTGTAAGGTGTTTAAGCCTCCAGTGTTAGGTGTTCAAGCCCCCATTAGTATGTGTTAAAGCCCCAATGGAAGGTGTTCAAGCCCTGGTGCTAGGTGTGTTTGCCCTGGTGATAGGTGTTCAAGCCTTGTAGGAAGGTGTTCAAGCCCCCAGTGTTAGGTGTTCAAGCCCCCAGTGGTATTTGTTCAAGCATATTGGTAAGTGTTCAACCCCCCCACCCCCAGGTGGTAGGTGTTCAAGCCCCATAGATAGGTGTTCAAGCCCTGGTGGAAGGTGTTCAAGCCCTGGTGGAAGGTGTTCAAGCCCCAGTGGTATATGTTCAAGGCCCAAGTGGTATGTGTTCAAGCACTCTTGGTAGGTGTTCAAGCCCTATAGCTAGGTGTTCAAGCCCCAGTGGTTTATGTTCGAGGCCCAAGTGGTATGTGTTCAAGCACTCTTAGTAGGTGTTCAAGCCCCATAGCTAGGTGTTCAAGCCCCGATGGAAGGTATTCACTTATTTGGGAATTCCTCTTAACACTCTTTCCACAGGGTTAAAAAATGAAATATAAAAAGAAACGTTCCGATTTGGTTAACGACTGTAGCTACTGAATCATATACGGCATGTCATACTTCGGTTTTTTTTTCGTTCTCTGTTATCTTCGTACCTAATCCTCATACCCCAAAACATCTATGCGTCAAGGTCTCTTTGCATATATTAGCATAGAAAATAACAACAATAAGGTACAACATAATGTGATCATCTATAAATAGATTTTCATTCGTTACAAACCAATGCTCCTTTAATAAATGGTGTAAGCTGTTGTGATACCTGCCGAAAGGCCCTGCAATGTACTCATTAAGATCCAGCAAGGTTCTGCGGAGGTATATTGGTTATTGTCGGGGACCAGAGACCAGTCATCCCGGGTTTGATCCCTAAGGCGGCCAATTATTTCACCGTGGAGTTTCCTTTGGCAAGACGCACTGCCTAGCCTAGTACTGGTAGGAAACCAGGGAAAATGTACGATAATACTCAAAAATGAGTCCTGTACATTTAATAGGAAGAAGAAAACAACACAGGAAAGTACCTTTACTTCTAGTAGTACCCACCTTAGCTGAACTCACTAACGTTTAAGCTCTTAACCACCATGTCTAGCCTACAAGCAACATTTCAAAGTAGAGTGCAAATTCCCCAAAACACGATTCATACCTTTTTGATAGGTCTACGAACCATCAATGAAACAAAACCCATTTCAAAACAAAGGTTCTGACTCAACAGCCTTAGTCTGGTGCTCTGAATTCCATGAACATGGCGAAAGAAAAGGGACAGAAAAGAAATGTTTTGGTTACAATAAAGATACATACCTTTAAATCCATGTATCTTATATAAATCCAAGTGTTTGTTCTATAATAAAACTAATTTACAAAATAAGAAATACGTCAGCATTTCTGTCTCGTTCGTTCTCTTTCCCGCGCTTCTTAAGCCTTCTTTTTTTACCTCCCCCACTGGAAGAGTTATGAGTTTCGACCAATCAGAGCCCGGTGCTTATCCCGGTTACAAGATCGTAGAATGAAAAATAACATACCTCGTTAAAGTGTATGTTGTATAAAAGTATTATATTTGTTTTATCCATACATCTAACTTGACCGAAGTGTACATGAAATTAGCGGATGGATACATTATCACAAGCCTTTGTATAAGGGTATATCTTTTTTTATACTTGACCGCGACTTAACGTGCACTATAATATGGTTTATGGAATGCCTATACCAAAATAATCACTAAATACAGTTGTAAAGTTAAAGTATTTATGGAAGTGGGATGGTTATGTCATGGTTTAAATTCTTGATGAAAACTTATTAAGATGCATTTACAGCAGATGATCTTCCTATGACAATTATTTTGACATGACGTCTTTTATATCAAATGCATTCAAAGATTACGATATTTTTAGTGTCTTTATATCAAAATGACGAGTGAGCTATATAGTACACGTATATCCGATGCAAAGTACATGTAAAGGAAAAAGGGAGAGGCTTTTCTTACAATATTTTCTACCCTTTCCTAAAACATCTCCCATATATGTCTCAATCTAAACTGGTGTCTGCATTTCTTTTGAACTTAAAAGATTTAACATTTGTTGTTTGTTAAATGTTTAATATAGGTATAATTTCCTGAAGATAAAACAAATTTCAGGAACAAGGTTTCTAGATTAGGATTCTTGGTGCAAACGACGTTATCTTGACCAATGAATTAACACTTTTCTATAGACACTTAAAGGCGCTCTCTCAGAGCTGTGTGTATTTGGAGTTACTAAAAGTA
>OX401419.1:10222455-10312885 GCA_947846245.1 Cerastoderma edule | reverse complement strand
TTCAATTCATGCAAGATTGGTCTAGCTACATCAATAACTCATCGAAAATATCATGTTATTGTAATTTTAAGGATGAATTCGAATTTGAAAATTATTTAACCTCATTACCAAATTATCGCCTAAGAAATCATTTGACCAGCATTCGTTTGAGCTCATCCCCCCTTGAAATTGAAACTGGAAGAAAAATGGCATTGATTGAAACAATCGCCTGTGTAAACTCTATAGTATGAAAGTTGTCGAGTCTAAATTTCATTTTATATTATGTTGCCCAAGATATAGATTTTTAAGTGAAAAATACATGATTAATTAACCACACCCAACTGTTAATAAGTTTTATAGTCTGATGGCCTCCTCGAATCATTGTAAATTACTAGAATTGTCAAAATATATTAAGGAAGCTATGGATGTTAGGAAAACATATATTGGAAAAAGATGTTGAATTGATTTTTTTCTATATTCAATTGTACTGTACCAGTTATAACTACCCATTGTTTTATGACTGTTCTGCTATTACGTTCCTTATTTGTGTTGTATTATATCTTTTCTGTAATTTCATGTTTTTGCCATGTTTGAATAGTAAATGGCTAAAGGCAAACTTGTTTGCCGTTGCTAATAAAATGTATGTATGTATGTATGGTTCTTTCATAGAAAATAGTGTGGAAAAAATGTACCGATGAAAAAGGCATTCTCATTAGCACAGCGCACCTTTGATTTGTGTTCGGTATTAAATGACAACTATATGTGACTTGTTATAAAATTGGCTTAATTGCATCAAGGTATTTGACTTTTTTTTTTATCAAAACATGAATGTTTCATATTTGATGAAGGATACTTTTTTTCTTTTTTCTTTGAGAAAAGCAAAATGACTTACCCCATTTCTCACATGTTTACATTTTAATGGTATATTCTCAAATAGGTGAGCTGACAGGGTTTGTGTATGGACCTAGTGGTAGGATACCTCTTACTTTAGATTCTCTGGGAAAGGGAAAATACACGGTTGGATTTACACCGAATGAGGAGGGTAAGTACAGGCACGTTTTCTCGAAAAATACGATTCTGTACTTAAACATAAACTAGTAGTTGTATAAACTTAAGAATACAGTTATCGTACCGAGCAGAGTAAGATTTATGAGACGCTTCTCTTACACAGTGGCCTCCCTTTTCATTCGGCAAGTGAAGCAAAGGGAAGTAATCGTGTGCGGAGTTTAAGATGAGTCGTGATCTTGACTTCGCTTTTTTAACATATATTACACCACTTGAGACAACGTTTATGTTAACTCAAATCATTGCTTAGATGATAATCTGAGCAAAAATGTTGAGTAAAGAATGAGCATCACAAAACTCTAATGTTTATGATTTATTTTACTCAAAGATGAAGAAAAAATTGAGTCTAAGCAATATATCATACGATCATTCTTCCTATCTACCTTAAAATGATGTCCAGTCCCTCACAGGGAAATAGACATGCATACAAGTGCAATCGAGAAAGCCGACACGCTTTGGGTTTAAAATGCATATGAATTTACTATATCATATGCATTAGTACTTCAAAGAACTACAAACGATCTAATTTGCTTGCAATTACTTTTCTTCAGTGCGTTTAATATAACAGCTGTTGGGCAGTTCTTAAGAAACTAATCTTTAGCTTCATGTACAGAAGCACAATTAGCACAGTATACATGTGCGTAACTGTCGGGTAATCATTTTGATCGATAGTATATTCAAATCATTAAAAACTTCAATTCAATTTTTCAAATCAACACATGGCAAAAGTCGGCAAAGCATTTGGTTTGTATTTACAGGACGCCTGATGGCCAAGATCGTCGATTTGTATACATGCATGTATTCAAATCTATCCAATATGGGGTATTTTGTTCGAGCCGACAGACCAGTGGCACCCGGAACCAAACTATTTCCAAATATAACTCATCAGAATGGACCGAGTCAATCAAAGGTCAGAAACTGAAATGTCTAAGTCCAAAATGAAATTAGTAACGCTAGGGACAAATTAAACTGCCTTCTGGTGTTATGATTAATACTTTCTCGGATGATAAAAGCTGTCATTGTGTAGAATAAAATATCTACGATCATTCGAATCAATCGTAACTATGTGACTTAAGAAATATCCCTTGTATATAAGTGTAGGGCTACACATTTTGTCTTAAATGTCCCAGCTTATAACACATTTCCGATGAGCGCCGACGTTGTGTAGTTCAATGTATATGTAATTGTAGAACATTATTTATAACCATCATTTTTGGTCGGAAACTTAAACGTATTAGTGAAATTACAAGTTGCGATGTATTTTTGTTTTCTTCGTCAAAAAAGATGACTGTTTAGATATTGCATTTGACGTTTTTGTTTGAGAACAAAAGTACAACGAAACCATTCTTGCAAGAAGGAATATGTCGGCTTCCATATTAAGTCAGAGGTATTTTCATTGGATAAACCCAATGAGTTCAGATTGGTGTCCGGACCTCAATCATTGGCGATCTTACGACCGAAATATGGCGGGACACTTACACTGGGTTTCACCTTGGAATATGTGTCAAACATATTGAGGTTCAAAACAATATTTGATATTTACTTATGTGAACAACCAATTTAGAATAACGACATCAAACTTCTAACTTAGGTATGTGTTTGCAACACGTGCGAGTTAAATGCATTTTGTACTTTATGAGATATTCCCATGTCCTTGTGTATTAAAAAAGTCATTACGAGCCCTTAATTGAAATCATGACAATGATAAGATTGCTCCACTCATCTGCTTAGATCTCCGAATGATCAACCATTCATACGATCGGTTTAAATGGTGTAATTGGGTGACTTCTACTTTAAAAAGACTGTATCGCGAACTTAACCATCCGTTTATCGTTGACAAAGGTCTGAATTGGGTTTCCTGACTACCTAAAAAACACGGATACGTATCTCATTAGGGTATAGGGTATTTATACGTCGAATAAACCAAGCTGGCATTTCATGTGTATACATTGGCCCATCAATGGGAAGTTACGTTATCTTGATCATTATGTAAAAAAGCACAGTGTGCCCTATCTACACTTTAGCTAAGACGTATGTTGAATTGCTATTAAATTCGATTTTCATCAAGATATGTTATAACATAAGACTGCTCAAGCATCAGATGTAGGACTTACAAACGAAAATTACCTTACAGCCAAATATGTCCCAGCCCGCACCCTTGACACTGCAGGAAACTTCAGCAAAAGTAAGATTGATAATACATTTACTTTATTAAGCTGCTCGTTCACAAATATGGGCAAACTTGGATATCAAAAATGTATTCTTTTAAGACTGTTTAGCAGCTGTTAATATTGTATGAGACATACTGGAGAATAGTTGTTGGAAGCGCCTGTAAGATTCATAGATATGTATTCGGATCTAAAGGCATTGCAGCGGTTTATTAATCAATCACATACCATTGGTCCTTGATAAGATAAATTGACACAAATTGGGGTTATTGTATTCGCACATGTCAATTATCTTCTTTGGACAGTAAGACACGTGGCAGTATGTATTCAATATCCTCTTAGCAAGTAACAAATATGCGAATGGAGGAGTCGAAGAAATTCAATGTCAGGTCATGGTAGACTATACAAGTTTCTTGCCATTGTGTTCGACAGGTGTGCTTTGTTCTAACCTGTGTGTTATTGATTAAAGGATTATGGGTAACTCAATCTTTAAATAGAGAGGTTTTGGTGGTGTTGTTGTTGTCTTTGTTGAGACGTGACGTCACAAAGTAGCACTCAAACCGACAGGACTTCAAATTCAAAATATTTTTAAGGAAGCTTCGTCTCACGGCCAACCGAACCTGAAAACGTTCATCTCTAAGGACAGTTTGCTGTTTTTGTTCCGTTACAAGAACTTTGCCTAGTATATACGAGAGACCGGTTCTCAATCTATACATTTATAAGGAATCATAGCTCTTGCTGACAAAGACTCGTAGATTTCAAATGTTGCCTTCTGACCGTTCGACAGCATGTATATGTTATTAATCAGAAAAAGTAACGGCTATACGGTTTTCGTTTGTCTCAGACATCTCCAAAGCTAGAAGCCCTACCCAACCACCACGGATTGATGTGAGTCGTTATTCCATTATTATTTTTGGACATTTCCATACAAAAACACACAGACATAACATTATCTATTTTACATCAATTGTGACGGAAGCTTGGAGCATATCAAGTTCACTCTCGATCACTGCTTCTTTGATACGAAACCAGTATTCGCGCCAGTCTCTGACGTTTAACAAAGTTATCAACTTCCCTCGTTTCATCACTAATTGTAAACAAACCTCACCAAGTTTACTCTTCTAAAATCATTATTTGACCTTATTACCACACTTCTTACTCTTAATACGGATAGTTGATGTATTGGTGTGTTCAATTTCAATTGTTCTAGAACTCCTAAGGTTTTACTTTATCCAGTCACCAATGCAATTCATAGACCAATAACTGGATGCCGTATAACATTTTAGACATTCGTCACTTGATCAGGTGTTCGCTTCCCGCCCCTGTCAGTAGTGTTTTTCAGTTTTGTTTCTCTTTGTTGTCCTTTATTTTGATTTTTTGTTTGTTTATTTTAATCCATATAGGTAACAGGATAAATGGAATTGGTGGTTGGTGTCTTTGAATGGAAAAAAATTATCGGGCTCGGCTTCGGATTGTTATCCGTTTCGCTTTCGGCTCACCGGAAAATATCCCCACGCCTTGCCCGATAACATGTCCAATTAACGACACCAATCATTTATTCTCTTTGTACATGAGCGCTCTTTGAACTTTTTTACTATGCGCTTATGTGCTTAATGTCTCAATAAAACCATGTAATATTATGTTTTGCTTCTTTGATTAGAGTCCTATATTCAACAGGTTGCTGATGAAATAGCAATAGTAGGGTTGCCGTTTTCCGGGCGTAGATAATTTAGACGAGTTTTGGAGAGTGTTGGTGAATGAAGAAAATCACGTGAAGGAGGTTGATAATGACCGATGGGACTTTGCAAGCTTCTACGACCCGGGTGTAAATATGGCGGGAAAATCATACGTAGATAAAGCGGGACTTGTAGCCAAGTAAGAATGAAGACGAACACTATTTGGATACTTTTACTAAATCAACTGGAATGTTATAATTTTAAGATAACTTTTTTTCATAATTCCATTTGTCGACAGCTATAATAACAGAAGTTATGCATGCAGGAGTAATGTTGGTTTCAGGTTAAAAGTATCAATTAAGCCTTTACTCGCCGGAATCTGGAAAATTAACTCCAATATTAAAAGGAATAAGGTAAACATACATACATAATACATACATAATATTTTATTGCATTATAAACATAACATGTTATATAGCAATTTTTAACAAACATTTTAACAAAGACATGGATTTACAGAAGAGCTTTTCATTCATTTAAAGGTGTCATACAATTTCGATTGCGTTGAGCATAATATATATACTTTGACAGATTAAAGATAGTTTTCTTTGAAGGATTTGATAATAAATTGACAAATTTATGCATATTTGGCCATGTATGATAATACCTCTTTATATATTTTGATCTTAAATTTGTATGCTTTGGACAAATTAATAAAAAGTGAAATTCATTTTCTATTTGACCAGAATTACAATTTCTACATATTCTTTCATTTCTGGGAATATTACTTTGGCGTCCTTTTTCTATTTCTAGCTCGTGTGCTGATGTTCTAAACCTTGTAAGAGCTTTTCTGAATTTTGATTCATGAATGATGTCGAGATATTGTTCCATAATAAATGAACTTTTGAATAAACTATAGCTATAAAGACGAGGTGAATTACTTATTGATGAATACCAATTTTGTTGATAGATGTCTAATATGCGTTGTTTTATTGTGGTAAAATTGACTCGCATGTATAATTGGTTTTCCCAAATGTTTGATAATCCAATATTGTTTAAAGTGTTTTTGATGTGGTAAGCCCAATTCTTACCGTTGTATGTGAGATTATTTTCTGTGTCTATTTTTAGCATATTATACAGCTTAAATAAGATAGATTGCTCATCTAGAGATATCAGTTTTACCCAGTATTTAAGCATTATCATTTGTCTATGTATTTGCATGGGAATGCGACCTAACTCCCCATAAAGGGCTGTAAGATTTGTTGACTGCCTTAGACAGAGAATTCTTCTACAAAACTTCGAAAAAATAGATTCTATGCTAGGGCATGGGTGATGTCCCCATACCTCAGCAGAATAGTTAAGCGTAGGTAAAACAATAGAGTCGAAGATATTCAACAGTTGAGAAACTGGAAGATCTAACTGGTTGTAAATGACAAACAAATTATGTAATGAAAAGGAGGCGTGTTGTGCTATGTGTTTTTGTGTGCGATTCCAATTCCCATTTTTATAGAAATATACTCCAAGGTATCTAAATGATTTTGTTATTTCAAGTTTTGTGTTATTTAAGAAAAAATCATACGATGTGTGTCTTCCTTTTTCAAATATCATTATTTTTGTTTTCTTTGTATTCAATTTTAAGTTCCACTCATTGCAATAGTGTTCAATGTTATTCAAAATAGATTGTAATGTCATGGGATTGTGCGAAAATACAACAGCGTCGTCTGCAAACAAAAGAAGAAACAACTGTAAGCCATCAATGCTAATTATACCGTTCAAGTCTGTGTTAACATTGTTTAGAATATCATTTAAGAAAAATAAACATAATAAACTGCTGGCTGGGTCTCCCTGTTTCACCCCAATATTTGATAGTACATGATCTGATTTCATTGATTTATATTTTATTATTGATTTGACATTATTGTACATTGATTTTAGTGCATTGATAAATTTGGTGCTGACATTTTCTTTTAAAAGCTTTTGCCACAGTAACAATCTGTCTATACTATCGAACATCTTTTCCCAATCTAGGAAGGCGACATATAGTTTCTTTTTACAGGATAAAGTTTTTGCAATAATTGCGTGAAGTACAAATATACAGTCTATTGTTGATTTACCTTTTTGAAAGCCGTATTGGTTATCTATAATTTTGTCATTTGTGTTTGCCCATTTTGTCAGTCAGAAAAGGCAATAAGAACTTTGTATATAAGAACTTGGACACTATTTAATCCGAATCTTCTTATGTTTAAGTTTTGCAAACGCAAATTGTAAAGGATATGTGTTACCATCATTAATTGTTCTAGTATTCAATATTAATACCAGGACTTTAGGTAAACATAAAATGTACAAATGAACTTTGTTTATAAGAATACAAATCTACTTATGTATACTTTCCTTAAACCCTTTAAAAGCAGGACTAACAAAACCAATCGTCTGTTTTGCCTTGCTTGTCCACAAGTTCATAAAAAATAACTTACATTGTACATTATACATATATACTTAGAGTACAAAACAAATTTTGATTTACTGGTACCTGTGTGAATGTGCAAAAGTCTTTACGAACAAGTGATACTTTACTGATATTTACTACATACACGTAACCATCTTACGGAAAAGAGCAGAACATTATAAGGCACTTACAGACTAGTAAATTGAAGTCAGATATTGCCACCCATGTAGAAATATAATATGTTACCATCATCTATTTGTCTAGCATTGATGCATGGGATAACCAACTGTTCGGTATTAACGACATTGAGGCAGGCTCCATGGACCCACAACAGAGTTTTCTTCTCGAGTGTTGTCACATGGCCATGGAAGATGGAGGATTTACTAGGAAACAGTTAGATGGAAGCAATACGTCGGTTTTTGTCGGTATGTAGAATCGAAACTCAAATGGTCTATCTTAACAAAAGAAACTTGCTTTTTTCATCAACTTAGATTAGAAAGGTTTTCAATCTACAATTCATGCACCAAAGTACATATGACTTTTAAAACGACTGACATTTGATAAAAATCAAAACAGATCTCATCTGATCATAAAACAGTGAAACATAGCTGAAGATCCACGCATTCATAAGTCGTCATAAAATAAGTTTTTCCACTCTTGCTGTTTCTACATGTTCCATCTTCATTAACATTGCTGCTGCCTCTACCCCCTTACTTCGTTATAAATGGTCGATTATCTAATGCTGGTGGACTCTTCCTTTTCTTTCTCAGTAACACTTTGCTCTAGATAGTGAACCTATACTGTCAGATCTTTATACATCGAATCAGATTAAAACAGTTGTATATATAAATAATGTTGACATGACTTGGCTAAGAGGTATTTTTGACCCATCAACAGGTGCGATGAATGACGACTTTAATGCTACAGAGCTGGATTTAAAAACTGAATCAGCTGGATACCTCGTGACCGGGGTATTCCGAAGTATCCTCAGTGCCAGGCTCTCCTACATTTTCAACTTAAAAGGACCTTGTATGGTAGTCGACACGGCGTGTTCTTCCTCACTGACGGCAGTTCATTTAGCACGGCAGTCTTTGTTACTTAGTAAGTGGTGTTATTTTCTTAGTCAAAGCTGCATGGTACGGTTGAATTTTTTGTTCTTCTATCGTTTATTTCGTTAAAGCATTAAGTTTACAAATGGCTTGATTTGTTTTACCACGTATCTATCTCAGCATGGCTATTTATCGAATATTGATTCATAAACGTTTTTTTGTTTTCATTAAGTCATTTTCTACGACGAGTCACTTAGAAATTGTTTAACCCTTTTCCAAACGCCAGTTATTCGACTGTCCTAAATTGAATGAGTATAAAAAAGTGCTATATGTCTTTAAATTCATAATTGTACCTAGAAACTCGCTATTTTGGGATGCAAATTTAAAAGAAATTGACAGGAGAAGGATACCGGCGAACATCCCTTGCCAAGCATCAAGCATTTCATTTGAATTGGCTATTTTCATATATTGATCAATAAAAAGTTGTTGTTTTCGTTTGTAGAAGAGAGTGATCTAGCAATCGCCGGTGGTGTCAGTGTGCTCCTGGATCCCAAACCGTTTGTAAATCTGTCAAAAGCGCACATGCTATCACCAACTGGCCAGTGTCATACGTTTACCTCAGACGCAGACGGATACGCAAGAGGGGAAGGCTGTGGCGTTGTCCTGCTACAACGACTCAGTGATGTAAGAGCATTATATGTTAAAATGTTTGTAAAATTGTTATACAACATGTTATGTTTCTTATGCAATAAATCTGTTATGTTATGTTATGTAAGAGCATTACATTTAACCATTTACCAAACACCAAATTCTCGACTGACCCAAATGTGAAAGACATTTCAAAATGTGATGAAATTAAAAAAGAACACCCTTTGACAGGGCAGAACACATTGTCGGAAAAGGAGAAATTGCCTGGTAAGAGCAATTCCTCATTTCCCCTAATGCTCTCCAGAGTCATCTGTATCAAACTGGTTAGATGTCGTTATTGTTAAGAACGGGTTGATCATGTTAAATCTCGATTTTACATATGTGTTCATCGTGTTAGATAACTGACACCTTTTAGACGACTTATCCAGAGTCATGGCATATGCAACAAAGACAAAACTATCTTTATCCTATCGCATTTACCGAGTAAAAGGACATTCTAAAGTAACGTATCGGGTAAAAAGTGGAAGGTCGTTTCAAAGATTCAACCACATGCTGACAAAACGTCTCTAATTTTAATTGGCATGGTTGTAATGTGCCTTTTTAACATGTTATGTGTACATAATATTTGTTGCAACCATGATTAGACTTTAACAAAGATTTAATATATATACAATCAATGAAGAACACAGTTATTCACTGACTGGTTGTAATGCAATGTTGATATATTCATTCACTACAAACGGCTTCAATTTGCTTTTACGTTTTACAAACAATAGAATATGACAATTTATAAACCTGAATTGCGAACCTAATTCTTGATCTGTTTTGCCTATAAAGTCATAAGAAAAAACACAATTGCCATCAGTAGGTGATATATGAGTAATTCAACAATTACATGATTTAAACTGCAGGCTCGAGCTCAGGGAAATAAAATTTGGGGTACACTGCGCACGGGAACCAATCAGGATGGTCACATGATTTCTCCGATCACAGCACCATCTGAGGTGCAGCAGCATGACCTATTGGAACGGATGTACATTGGTCATGACGAGGACAAACACTCTGTGCAAGTGATCGAGGCACACGGTAAGTTAGTATTTAGTTTGATGAGTTGGAAACAAAAGTTATCAAAAGGCCTTGCGTTTTGCATTGTGATTATTGATACAAACGCCGCGCCGCCACTTGTCTATGGTAAACAAGTTGTAGAAAACTGGAAGACAGTTGCAAATCGTGGGACTATTGTAAAATGATTACCTTTTGGTTATATGCGTAACAATCAATGTATATGATTTGTTACAATAGGGAAACCATCATGAATATAAGCAAAAACAAAATGACGACTGCACGTTTGAATTTTGTTTGCATAGCGTCTAATTATGCAGCAGCCACAAACATATAAAGCACACTGTGTAACCTCCGTGTATGTTTTTGATATTATAGGCACTGGAACATCAATCGGCGACCCTACTGAAGTGTCGGCTCTTGGTTCGTTTTTCAAGGACTCGAACACGGCCAAGCGATCAAAAATCAAAATCGGATCGGTGAAGACAAACATAGGACACCTTGAGTCTGCTGCAGGTATGGCTGGCCTGACAAAGGTCTTGCTCATGATGAAGAACGAAACGATTGCACCAACTTTGATGTACTCAGAGAACAAAAGGAACCCCAGACTTGACTTTAAAAGTAATAATATGGTAGTACCAACTAAACCGCTGAATTGGCCTACCGGAGGAAATCAAACAAGGACTGCATGTATTAACAGCTTCGGCTTTGGTGGAAGTAACACACACGCCTTTATCAAACAATGGTCTCCAATTGAAGAGGTCGAAAGAAATAAGGCCTATTCAATTGCCATTCCTCATTTGGTTGTTCTTTCCAGCGCTCAGAGAGAGGGTCTTATTAAGAATGTATTGGCTTTCGGACTGGATCTTGATACAAGTCCAGAGCGCCTTAAAGATATTTCTATGACCTCACTCTTTCGGCGCGATCACTTTAAATTCAGAGTAGCGTTTGTCGCGTCATCAAAGACGGAGCTCCAAGAAAAATGTCGCCAAGTAGTTTCACGAGTTGCAGACAGCCATCAACATAGTTCTAACAAGATCGTTTACGTTTTTTGTGGGGTTGGTACAACATGGAGTGGTATGTGCACCGATCTATTAAAAAATCCATTATTTAGAAAAATCGTTAGGTCCGTTGACAAAGAACTACAACAGTACACTGGTTGGTCCATTGTGGAAAAGTGGGAAAACAGAGCCAATGTTTCAGAGCCTTTACTGGCACATCTTTCAATCTTTGTATGTCAACTTGGTGTCGCAGGTATGTGGCGTGCGATGGGAATTCGTCCTGATGCCGTCGTCGGACAGTCTGTTGGAGAAGTAGCTGCTTGCTACATAGCAGGAGCCCTCGACCTAAAAACGGCCGTCAAACTTATCTATGAACGTTCTCATGAATTAAGTCTTTGCTCTAGGGGTGGAATGATTGTCGTTCGCAATGTAAGTCCAACGGTTGTTGAAGAGTATTGTCGCAAGATTGGCTTTATAAACATAGCTGTCTATATAAGCCCTAAGGCGTGCACCGTCTCCGGAGCTCATGAAGGATTGGCAAAGTTGGAACAGATTCTGAAAGAGAAGGAAGACGTAAAAATCCACCAATTGGACGTACCTTGTGGTTACCATAGTCATTCGGTCAATGGGGCAGGTTGTGCATTAGAAAGAAAAATGTATGGTCAGCTAAAGAAGGGAGATATGGCATCCGACGTCCAAATCATATCAACTGTTCATGGGAAGGAAATCGGTCAAGACGAACTCCTGAATGAATCATACTGGAAACAAAATGTCGTTGAGCCTGTGAAGTTCTATGACAGTATACTTGAAGCCAAGGGGACCAACAAAAACACTATATACATTGAAATCGGTCCTTCACCGGTACTGAAGGCACATATGTCGAATATCTTCGGCAACGATCCAACATGCAGTGCGATTTCATCGATCGAAAGGAACAAAGAATATTCAACAGTTTTACAGTCAATAGGTGCTGTTTATGAAATGGGTGGAAACGTTGACTTTACGTCACTATTTGATAATTCAACGCCATGGAAACCTTCTACAATTCCCAAATACGTGTTCAACAAAAAGGTATTTCCGGTAAAGAAAAAGGTTCGCAATGATCATACCTCTGTCAATGAAGGCCACACAAAAAGTACTCACCCTTTTATCTTCACAGATCCAAACTCCGATGTCGAAAATTCCATGCGCATCAAGCTTACCCCAGACACAGCCCCCTTTGTCTATGACCATGTCGTGAGAGGGACAGTTGTTGTACCCGGTGCAATATATGCGGATGTTGGATTTGAAATCGGGCGGCAACTCCTTGGACTACCAATAGATAAACTTTCTGTTAGCTACGATATTTTTGCATCAGTTACCATTGCTTCCAGAAAAGAGCTTGAATTAGACATCAGAATTCAGAAATTTGGAGATGGAAATGAAACGGGGTTTAGATTCGGGGTCAAATGGGAAGCTTCTGTGGTATGTACAGGAGTCGTGAAAAGGGACGATAATCCGCAAAAGCCTACAACGGTTGACCTTTCGTCAATATCACTGCTTCTCCCACGCAGAGTTACCTCGGATGAAATATATACAGCCCTTGAGGGAGTTGGGTATCAATACGGAAAATGGCTGAGAGTCCTTCAAGGTGGTGTTGCCGGCTCGACGAGTTGTATTTTCGAGGTTTCTCTTCCAGAAGAGATCTGGAAATTATTGGACCAATGTCACATACATCCGTCCATTTTAGACGGGATGTTGCAATGCTGGTTTGTTGATTTCGAAACCTTTCTCGTTCCAATTGGAATGGATTCAATATCGATTCGACCCGAGCTACACACACTGTCTAAAGATTCAAAAATACATGTTTTTGTGGAAATGTTTTCTAACATTACTTTGGATACAATGCAAAAACTTCATCTGAATATTTACCTTATTGAAGGAAACAAAAACGTTATTGCGAAAGTCGAAAATGTTGTATTGTACGGTGGTATAGGACACACGAAAGGATGTGACGATCTGAGATACACGATTGCATGGACCCCACATAACAAAGGGTTTGTAAAGGAAGCAGGGACCCCTGATGATTTCGGAAGGACCGTGGTTGTGAATGCAAGCGACGAGTTGATGTCGATTCTTCAAAAAGTTAGAGAAGGAAAGATGGAGTTCATAACACTGGGCTCTGAACCTACAGAAAATAACACAGACCTCATAAGAACACTGTCAGCGAGTGAATATGTCATTTTATTTGTTGATCCAAATGTCATTCCTGATCTTGAAAACAGTACTAGTGTAATGGACGCTGTATCAAATAGTATCAGAATCATACAGAACGTTATCCAATACATAAAGTCTGACACGGTTGGTTCAGGTCCAGACTTGTTTCTCGTGACCCAAGGCATACATGCCCCTCATTATCCAGACAAGTATAAGAGTAGCATATCTGTATTGGGTTCCGAGGTATGGGGTCTGTACCAAAACTTTGTCTTGGAGTTTTTCTACACGAAGGTTACTCTTGTGGACATAGCGTCATGCGAGCACTCTACAATAAAAACTCTACTCGATTTGATGGCTACTGTCCGGGACAGAGCAATACAAGGAAGGGAATTTTGCATATACGACAGGCATGTATTGGGCCTCGAAATAAAGGCAAACACAAAACGACACAGAGTTCCATCCTTACGAAGAAATACCAACTCTTCTAAAGCAAATGCTTCCCAACAGTATACATTGCGTTCCCGTGGTAAGCACGATATACAAGATCCATTCTTCATGTACAAGAATAACAAGGCAACACAGTTTACAGAGGTTGAAAGTGACTTCGAGTTGCAATTAGAGTTAAACACAGTTTGTGTTCATGACAGCAACATTTATCCAGCTACAAAACTAGATGTTATGAATAGGTATGGATTAGTTGAGAGTAATCTGAAGGAATCTGGTTATCCAGTCATGGCTATCGAAATCACTGGGAGACTTCTCGGAGCTCAGGAATTCAACCAAAAGGCAACACACAAGGATGAATTAACTTACGTTGCATGCTATCCGTGCATCGCCCATAGCATTGTGAAGATACCAGAGGAATGTTGCATCAAGCAGTCGATACTTCCCAACTACAGACCTGGCCTTCTTATCACAGCGGTGATTTTGTGGGAGCTTTTAGAAAAAGTTGTAAGTGGATGCGAACTTCACGTATCACATTCAAAACTTCCTGCGCATGTATTGAGTCTTCTTCACTTAATTCTGAAGGAGAAAAATATAGAATGCACTGTTGTAAAGGGCACACTTTTGGCCACGAATACCATTACTTCGACACTAAAAACAGCTTTAGTTCTACAGCAACCGGACCTCTCGAGTGCTTACAATATATTTCAGCAGTTCACACACGTACTGTGCCTGCCAGATTGTTTACCAGAAAGCATAATTAAGGAACTCCGACTTACCCATGGTATACAGGTAACGATCTTCGATGCAACAACTGCATTTGCCAACAAGAGAATAAGATCAACAATGACGAAGATAAAGACACTTCTCGTAGAATTAGATACACCGATTAATGTAAAACAACTGCCTAGAGGTCCGGAGGCGGGCTTGTTTGGAATGCCACTCAAAACTATTGCGATGACTAACGCAACAGAAATTTTAAGCAATGCAAAACCAATCAATACGTTGATGGTAGAGAAAGGAAACCTCTTTGATAGATTGTCAACGTACATAGTTGTAGGGGGGCTTACAGGCGTCGGCTGGCTAATCGTTGAATTACTTGCAGAAATTGGTGCGGGTGTTATAGTAACATTTGGTAGAAGACAGCCTACACAGGAAAAGACACAGGAGATCATTTCATTGCAACACAAGTTTAGTTGTAGAATAGATCACATGGGAGTTGATGTCACAGAGGTAGACCAGGTTCGACAAGCTATCAGGAGTTTAGAGGTGAAATATACAGAAAGGCCAATCAAGGGAATATTTCAAGGTGCAGGTATTAATATATCTTCGACGCTATCGGAAGTTACAGCCTCTCACATTGAAGACGTCATGAAGCCGAAAGTTAAAGGTACAATTAATCTACATCTAGCAACAGCGCATCTGTCTTTAGATTACTTTGTTCTCCTCTCTTCAATTAGCGCCATCTTCGGAGCGTTTGGACAAATTACATATGGGGCCGCCAACTCTTTCCAAGACGCATTTGCGAATCATAGACGTCAACATGGTATGGTAGCCCAGTCCATCAACTGGGGTGGAATACAGACTGGAATGACGCAGGTTGGAAATGTGGCTAACATCATGCAGACGAGAGGACATCATCTCCTTAAAGCTGAAGAGTTTCGGAGTTGTTTTGTCCATTCTTTGTTAACGAACGAAACAAATGTCATTTATGCAAACATTGACAAGGACACTATGAGGAAAATATTTGGTATTGGTGAAATGGTATCACCCGGTAAGAAATTGGTATTTCTTTGGGAAAATGATTTTCTGACAGGATCAGGTTCGACATCGTCTGAGGCTTATTCGTTTTTTGCTGACTGGGTTAAGGCGGATTGCGAAGAGAAGCAAATGGACTTGGTGCGGAGGACAGTCACACAAATGTGTTCTTCTGTTTTAAATGGAGGTGTTGAAGACCTGTCTGATGACATATCATTCATGGAAATGGGAATAGACTCGATGTCGTCGATTGCATTGAGTAATATTATCAGAAATAATTTTGATGTCGATGTCGATCTAGATTCCTTGTTCGACCCAGCCATGACCATGCATAGATTATCTCAGGTTGTGTTCGAAGAAATCAGCCAACGGGAAAAAGTCAGAAAATTGAACTAGAATCAAATATGTTCGGAGACTTTCAGCGTTAATGTTACGATAACTAGAACGTGGTTGAATGATTTGTCAGTTCGTATGAGGGCAGTTGGTTAAAGTTAATGATCGATATTTTTGCAATATCCCCCTTTAGTTTGAGATGAAAAAGATGTGGTCGTAATACAGAAAAATAATCACCATTACCAACATTCCTTTTACCGATTTGATCATTCCGTTCGAGTGCGATTTCTATTGATACGTTTCTAAAGCTTTTTTTTCCAAAGATATGATGAACTGGATGTTAAAATCTGAATGTATTAGAATTGCATTACAACTGTATTGTATTATAATTTTTTACCAAATGACACATATGTTATTTAGGACAAATTGTCATTTTGCCACACTATTGTCTCATATTTACTGCAAGCAATGCATCAAACAGAGTTATTGTCGAACATTCATTTTAACCTGTTAATTTTTTATATTTTTTTAATTTTCTCATATTTACTGCAAGCAATGCATCAAACAGAGTTATTGTCGAACATTCATTTTAACCTGTTAATTTTTTTTATACATTCATCCACATCATCATAATGCGCGCTAAATGACCTTAGCTGTCGATGCGCCTTAAAACACCATTCATTCATTTTTGTCGAACAATTAGTAAACAAACAAAATATGTTTGTGACCAAAAAGTATGATTATAAGTTTCCAGATATTTGATAATGAATGATGATAATAGATTTATATGATCATAATAGATTTATATGATGATAATAGATTTATATGATGATAATAGATTTATATGATGATAATAGATTTATATGATGATAATAGATTTAAATAGAAAATAGATGGTTGGTGTCGTGAATCGGAAATGTTATCGGGCAAGGCTTAAGAATATTATCCGGTGCGCCGAAGGCGAAACGGATAATAATCCGAAGCCGAGCCCGATAACTTTTCCCATTCAAAGACACCAACCATATTTTATATTTATCCTGTTACCTTTATGTATTCTTTCAAACAAATAATATGTAAATAAAACACGAGAAAGAAGGAAAAAATATGTAGAGAATGATGAAAATATGACGTCATTTCGTTCTTATGACGTCATGATTCGTCACGTGCATGTGTTACATGGTTAGTGCCGGATATCACAAATGTTATACGGCACCTAGTTATCGGTCCCAAAATGGCACTAATGACAGGATAAATGCATTTACTTATATTCATATGTTAGAGGGGCATTCATTTCTATCGATGAAAGTAGATACAATAATCCCTTTACCATGTATCATGCATATGGCTTGCCAATTGTTTCAACATTCAATAACCCTATAGGCATGTGGTACACTTTCGTTTATGCAGCCAACACTCTTTATATGTCATCAAACAATATTCATGTATGAGCTGTAAAAACCATATACCACATATAACCTATTGTATGAGACAAATAAGGGTTTTGTAAACTCAGCATAAATGTTACAGAAAGGTACTAAACATAATATTTTATTTAGTTTTATCTAAACATATAAGTTATGAAAATGATTATAGAAGTAGTAAATGTATTGAGCAAAGTATAACACTTGATATGTGTTGCATCAATTCATACATGACGGAAAACGTGTTGCATGAAAAGATGAAAACTCAACGCTGAGCTTAACTAAATAGACATAAAACAGCTATTTTTCCTAGTCAGGGAAAACGTGTACAAAATGGCGAAAGAAATCAGGGATTTCGTGAATGCCCAAATCAAATAGTAAATACATTTATTCCATTAAGTCTCTTGGTGATTACACGTAATCCCTGATTTTTTCCGCCATGTTAACACGTTTTCTCTGACTAGGAAAAATTGCTGTTTCTCGTACATGTTTAGCTCAGTTCAGCAATGCGTGTTCATCTTCATTTCAATAACCCTTAGCCCAAAACTGGAGATATA
The DNA here is from genome assembly GCA_947846245.1 of Cerastoderma edule. Taxonomy (NCBI): domain Eukaryota; kingdom Metazoa; phylum Mollusca; class Bivalvia; order Cardiida; family Cardiidae; genus Cerastoderma; species Cerastoderma edule. The sequence goes on along the minus strand of OX401419.1, from coordinate 10,295,082 downwards.
TGCTCACCATACTTTCAGAAATATGTCAACATATTATTGTTGATTCATATTCAGCACTGAGAGATAATGTGTATGTTCAATATTTGTATATTGGGATATTGCATTGAGTTGAAAGACATGGTAAAATTGGCTGGATAAATGGTCTTTTAACACGACGGTTTCAAGGTAATAGTCATCATAATAGTAACCCTCATTATAGATATGGTAGAAATGTTCCAAGATACTATTATAGATCACGCATGAATTATACATGTTAAAACACCATTTACTGATGATTTTATGAATGTATATTATCTTTGACAATATGTACACATATTGTCATAAGACACTACAATTAAAATTGGTGTGTTGGGTATTTGATAACGATTCATAGTCAGTGATTATGTTAAGTTTATAATGCTTTAAAGATTAAATTTTTAAGTCATCCATATTGTTATTGTTTTCGTTTAAACAAGTACATACTTTAGTAAGCGTGTCTTTACTTCAAGACACACCAAATAAACCCCAACAAAACAGGACATATGCTCAGTAACCCATATTGAGTTGGAGGTAGAGGCCGCCGTTGCCAACTATTTTGAGTACGGAACTTGAAATCACAGGTTCTGAAATCATAGGCCTCTTGTCCGCTTGGGTTTAAACCTCGGAGACGGCATTGGGATTATCATGAGAGACAGTCTCTCTTCCGACTTGCGGAGTGCCGATGGTTCTACCGGCTTGATCAGTCCTTAGGTGTAGTTGAGTATGGGGTCTTCCTCCATTATTGAGAGTTGGACATTACAACATAACTGAAATAATGTTGACGCGATGAAAGCCCATATAAATAGATAAATAAACGTGCTGGAGGTAATTCACAGTGTCTTCTACAGAATTAAGATCGACAAAACAGACTGGTGTGTACCTATTTAAAGATGATACGAGAATTTGAGAACTATAGAAAAGGATTATTTCTCTGCAGTATCTTTCATGGGATTTGTAACTTCTCGTCGCGTGTGAAAATTTGCATCTAGCCCGGCCTTTGTTATCGCAAGAAACACCTTTTCTTGCGCAACTCAAAGTAATTACAAACCCCGGGCAAGATACTACGAAGTAATATTCCGTGTTTACACAATAAGAAGCAGAGACCGAGAGTGAATTTACTAAGCTTTAAGCTTCCGTGTCAATCGATATAAAATAGATAAGTTTCAACTAAACGTAACCATGCAGAATGAGCATAACAGACGTTACATTGTCCTAACAATTTACGACCCCCGGGGCATCGCCTTATTACCATACACGGCGAAAAACTGTCATATGTATTGTGTATTCGTACTTAACCCTTAACCAAACGCCAAACTTTGGACTGTCCCAAATTGAAAGAGTTTGCAGACGACATTTCAAAATGTGATGAAATTGGAAAATAGCCTTCTGATAGGGCAGAAAACATTGTGTGAAAAGAAGAAATTGCTCGTTACGAGCAACTCTTTCTTTTCCCACAATGTTTTCCAGAGTCGTCTGCAGTAAAGTGGTTAAATGTTGTTATTGTTTGGTAATTGGTTAATGAGCGTTGGCTGGATAACGGCCCTTTCATTGGTTGAACGTAATGTCAGACGTCTGTGTCACATTACATACATATTTAATGACCGCTGACGTCTACCTGCCCGTGCGTGCTAAATCTAAAAATATTTCAGCTAATTTAAATTCGATTATAGATTGGTCTAAAGCTTTAATTACGTCAGACAATTTCAGTCATCCTTAAAAGATTGTCGACCGATGTTCGCGGTTTTAATCCATTTTAGGATGTTTGGACTTAAAGGTTAGATTTTTGTTTTTTCTATATCTTTGCTCTAATGTTAAAAGAATGTGCATACGATGGAAACATTCTGATACTTTTGTAAAACAAGACCACTTTGCTCAATGTTGACTATTCTACAAGATTTGTGTGAATCGAATGCTTCTCGATATATCATTTGTAAAGCGTAAAATAACCACTTAGAGTTTGGCAGAAAACATTGTGTCTTAAGACAAACTAGCTCTTTCCGGAATGACTCGTTTAAACGAGCTTTTCAATTGAAATGATTTATAGTTACAAAAAAAGATATATTCATATCCATATGTTCAAATGCGTGTTTGTCTAAATCAGTAATGCTTTCAAATGCATCACTAATTTATGGAATATGTTCTACTTTGATCGTTTGACTTCATAACCCTGTAGAGTTATGCATACGTTTGATTCCCGTTATCAGATTTGTGTCGTGATCTACCCATAAACTAAAGTCTAATTGTCTTAAAATTAAAGAAACTATCTGTTAAGGACTTTCTCACAGATTCCGTTCTGTGGATAATAAGTATTAGTACGACGATTAACAACAACCCTCATAAAGGCAGTCTCCCGGCTTACCTACGGAATGCCGATGGTTCAAAACAGCTTCGCCAGCCTTTATGGTCAGTTGAGTTTGTTTTAGATAGTTTGGTATTGGGAATTTCTCCACCATTAAGAGTTTGACATTGCAACCTAACTAAAACAATGTTTCCACGAGATAAATCCAATATAATTATGAATATAATGTAAGATCCGCAAGATAATCAGACAAATAAAAATGCAACATTATGGAATTTGCGTGTTGTACATATGCGGATAAAACAATAAAACTAAATCTAATTCATAGACACCATTCTAGTTTTAATAGAACATACAAGTATTTTTGTTAAAGAATCTATTTCAACAGAAAAACTTTGAGGACTTTGTAGCTGGTTTGAAGGAACAAGAAAAAGTCTTCTTGGTGTTCAGGAGCAATGCTGAAAGCTTAAATCATATTCGTGTCTGATCAAATATATGATGAACGTTTATTCCACCCTTTTCAGGTAACAGAGCTATGAATATAGGGGTGTACGCTGTGGTTCTCTGTGCTTTAACGCTACATGGTAAGTATTAAAAAAGTGGGGATAGATAAGGAACAGATTTTCTGAGTTCTGATGCTTTTAGAAGTAAGTTTTGAAAACGTCTAAAAAGGACAAAAACTGTCTTTCAAATTGAAGCGAATCTTTATTGATAGCACAGGCTTGTCACGATGGTCAGGCTTCGTGCTAGGGTTTTTGCATTTTGGAAAAAAAATAAACAATTTCCGAATACGTCTGTGTTGTTATGTTTATGCCCGATTTATGGATAGGCAAATGACTTGATTAATGGAATATAAATAAATCAATTAAAATATTGTATGGTTTAGAGGCCACAGTCGGATTAACAGCACCCTTTACCAAACGCCAGATTTTCGACTGTCTCAAATTGAAAGAGTTTGCAGACGACATTTGAAAATGGGATGAAATTGAGAAATAGCCTTCTGATAGGGCAGAAAACATTGTCGTAAAGAGCAGTTTCTCCTTTTCCCGAAATGTTTTCCGGAGTCGTCTGTAACAAGTTAGTCAAATGGTGTTGTTGTTTGGTAATCGGTATATATTACAGTGATTGATGTATGTATTCATGCCCAAAGAAGTATCTTGCCATGGCTCCTCACAGGTATTTGAGAATCAAAACAAAAAAAGACGAATCGAATGGCTGAAAGTTGATTTGCATCTGTTTTTATTTGCAGGGGCCATCTGTGTTCAAGATATACCAACATCTAAAAAGAAAATTTCAGCTAATGAATTAGAAGTTTCGAATAAAGATCTTCAGCCATCTAAGCCGAGTCATGACATTGCTAAAGGGAAACATGAGAGTCATAATACTGATATACATCTGCTTCCTCGTCAGGCAGGTGTGGGAAAAGTCAACCAAATGGGTCCCAGAATTTCGCCTAAATTTGCCTCTAAAAGGAAAGATAAAAAGCTGAATAAATTTCCTAACAGTTATACAGGAGTCAAACCCAAAAAGGGGAACAGACAACAAAAACGTATACCTGTTCGCTCTCCAAGAATAAAACCTAAGAAGTTTGGCAAAACGCGAAAGTTTCAAAGAACTGGCAGACAGCTCTCGAAAAGGGGAAGGAACCTGCAAAATATAATAAGGAAGGCGTTGGAATCCCGAAAGAGAACTCTACAAAATGTTAGACGTAAGCCGAAAACGATGAAGGTCCGAAAAACAAAGTCTAATATTGCAGCACGACAAAAGAAAATTCAGGCTACACTATCAAAGATACAAAAGAAAACTTTCAAGGGGACGAAAACACAACGGAAAATAAATTCACGGAAACAGCCAAGAACACTTCTATCGGCACTCCGGTTCAAAGGACGTAAACGAAAGGTAAACCCAAGTGGTTTTAAACAACAGGTTGGTCGGAAAAGCAGGACAAATACATCGAAAGGAAAGAAGACGCCACAAAAGGTCGCACTGAAAAAGCGTCCACGGGCACGTGTGCCATCTTTAAACATTAAGAGGAAGAATTTGAGAGGACGACTGATGAATAGAATTAAATCCGTTATAGGAGCTTTAAAACGAAAAGGCAAACAGACGAGGAAACTACCCACCGGGTACCTACGTAGGCTGGTTGGAATTCCGTCGAAGCGCTTCAATGGAAAAACGAATCTGAATAAACTTGATCTAAGCAATGTTTTAAGAAAAGGTGGAGTTAAAACACGGGGTAAAGTCATTGACAGTCGCGTCATTAAAAAAGAACCAGGACGTGTAACAAGTGAGTTAAATAAAAAGAATAGCGATTCAAAGGAAGTTATATCAGTCAAATCGATGCGTAACACTAGAATTAACGCTGAAACCGTTGATAAAAACACATATGTTACTAAAAAGGTGGCTGAACGCTTCAAGACTAGACCTAAGCTAGCGAAAGGAAAGATTTCTAGAACGGAGAAAGTAAAATCCATTACGACAGAGTCGCAGAAATCTGTAAAGCCAAAACATATCTCAACAGGCAAACAACCGGCAAACAAAACAACAAAACGGATGAAAGGAAAGCAAAATCGGAAGAATCAATCAACGGTCGGTAAAAAGAGAGTAAAACTCAATAAACCTACAGTGAACAAATTGAAAGTCAAACAAGGCGCATAGACGATTTAAGCAATATATAAATGAATTAAATCTGAACATATCTGCCCATTGTTACTTTACTTCTGTAGGTTTCTCCATGCGCGTTATAAACGTTATATAAAACGACGTGACTCATGGTGGTTTTTGAATAACAACGAGTGCTTGTGAATAAAGCAAACTTAAATTATTTTGTCTTTATATCATTAGATTTCTTATAAGCATGTTTTTTTCAAATACATCGTTTCTATTGACTTTTTCACAGAAATTTGCTCGCATACCACAATAAAGATTGAATTATAAAAAATGAAAACAACCCTCTAATTTGCGCTTTTTATACGTATGTGTTTTCCGTATAAAGATAGGAACATGGAGAAGTAGTTAGCCGTCTTAACCCTTAGAATTCTGGGTAATTTTCAAAAACAAGGTTGTTGGGTCCTTTGCTTTCCAAAGCCTTAAATATCTGCTACATTTTGATGAAGAAACAAACTTAGAGTAGCAAACAGGTTAGAGCATAGGCCAGTCGCCAATTTATTTGGCGGCTGACCTAGATCCAACCTGTTTCCATAAGCATGAAGTCGGTTTCAGCACTATAAGGTTTAAGCAGTTAACTACTGTGTTGTCTCTTTAATTCGGATGCGTGCAAGTAATCTGTTATAAAACTCCGAAAAAGGCACCAAACGACAAATTGAAGCATACAACGGTTAAAGACGCATCTCAAGAATATCTGCGACTTTCCACTTTATTCCACATAACATAGGGTGCTTTTTCGCCTCGACTGGGGAAGTTTTTGTTTGGGGTTTAACACCATGCCAACAGTGTTTCAGTTCTACGAGCCATGAATATACATAACAAAAAATATGAAAGGTCAAACATGTTAAAAAATGCGTTTGCTTTAACCTTACAAATTAATGAAGTGATCGGTGACCGTGCACTTGCTTGAAAAAACTAATTGTATTCCTCAGAAAAAAAAGAAATTCATTAAATTTGTTTAAAGATACATTATAAAATGTACGTTTAAAACCGCAATACCGATTAATAAATGTGTTAATAAATGTGTAACTATGTTTCTGTATTGATTTAAAGGGATTCGAAGTAAGAAATACGTTCAATAATGATAGATATGATATAATTATACTGTTTTTATAAGAATACTTTTTTCATATGCTTGTCAGTGGAAATGAAACCGATAACTATACAATTCATTTTCTTATTTCTCAAACAATAAAGCGAAACGAATAAGAAGTTGCCTTGATTGTCTTCGAAGAATTCAAAAGTATAGAATATAGCTTACCATAAACAATCAATTCAAAAATGTTATATCAATTCTTACAAAATGATATTAACACTTCTCTCTCTCTGATCATTAACCGCCATTGTATCTTTATAATTTTTAAATGATTAAAATTGAAACGTATTTATTGTATGTGGTATGTTAGACATTGCCTTTTTCCTGAATAAAGTTATCTGTCTATCTATTAATGACGTTTTATCGTTTTGTTTGATTATATTCTGTCCTTCAATATCTCGAAGGTTTACACACAATAAAGCACACTGCGTTAACCCATTGCTAAACAATATAAGACATTTGACCGGTCTGATACAGACGGCTCCGGAAAGCAGTATGGGGAAAGGGGAAATTACTCTTTACGAGCAATTTCATCTTTTCCTACAATGTTTTCAGTCCTATCAGAAGATTATTTTTCTATTTCCTCACATTTTGAAATGTCGTCTGCAATCAATTTCAATTTTGGACAGTCGAAAATATTGCGTTTGGTAAAGGGTTATCTTGCACGCAGGTAAGCTTTCGTGATTTGGTTTTGCCCATTACCACACTCATCACTTATCCATCAAACAATATGATTCATCAAAACCCTTCCCCTTTTCAAAATATTTTAATCTCGTTTTCAACATTCACATCCACATTCATAACTTTGAAATAATGGGATAAAAGAAAGTAAAATGCTTATGATTAGAAAATCTATATTATTTCAGAATCATCTGAACAGTAATTTGTCGGTGACGTAGTTTTTCCTCTTTGATCAGTTTTGAGTTTTAACATGGCCTGATACGTATGAAACATTAGAATGGCAGGGAAAATCTGTAATGAGATGAAGCCTGACAGAGATAGATTGTCGACAAGGGATGCCAAGTGATGCATTACTACATTAGGTTTGTTAAAAGAGGAAAAAAATTGAAAAAAAAAATGAAGAAAAAAACCATGTGTTGTATATTTTGTATGGATAGTTCTCCCCGACGTGCCGTTTCTGTTTGAGTGTTGCATTTTAATCACCTTGTCGTTTCAACAGCTGTTAGTCATATTGCTAATGTTAGCCAGCCTATTGTGGTGTGTACTTGGACAAGACACATTTTATAGCCGAGTACTGGTAGGTCATTCAGGGAAAATGTACTATAGTATTAAAAAATGAGTGCTGTACATTAATAGGAAGAATAATTATACTGTACATAATATATAAATGCCAATAGGAATTCCTCATCAATGCAACACACTATTATTCCAAGCTATTGACTGCTCGCCCGCATGAACTAATAGGCAGTGTTAACTTTCACTTCTTAATGGAAACATGCATATGATCAACAACCTTAGCACTAACACATTAAAACTGATTTTTTTTGTTTTGTGACAAGGACCGATTGAATCATCATTGTAACATTTTTACACAATATGAGAGTTCCTATTAAGAGACCCTCGCATTAATGTATGCTTTGGGAGAAGTAAACATTAAACATTGATGTTTACGACCATTGTAACAAAACCAAAGACCGTTTTCAATTTCTTCACTTATAAGTTGCTAAAACTCAGTGTTTTCGTTAATTAATATGAAGTGAGCCTCCAAGCCTGTCTGTTCTTCTTTGGGAAAGCCGGTTTATAAAAAAAAACTTGGAACCATGATAGTGTCGAATTAAACTACTAAGCACTCATTACCAACAAGTGTCGTATTTAGACTAACTTGAGATCAACAATTAACACCGATAGAATGTCAGGTCATGGCCTTCTGAACATTCACAGGAACATATAGTGACTGTATAAATGAACACACGGAGGGTGATCGATGTATTTGCACTTTAATACTGTATTCACATACTATGTGTATTATTGACTGTGTTATCTAGACAATCTTACTCGTATATCACAATTCCTATTATGATTTAGTCTAGCTCTTAATCATGCTTTCTTATGCGATATGTATTTTGAAACTTTAATACATTTTACTGAAATCAAATTGACTTATATTAGTACTACATGTAAAACATGATTTGTATTGTCTGTGTAGTTTACCTAGACCCAGACAATTTCTTTAATACGTTATTTTTTAAGTTGCTTATATGAGAAAAGTTTCCTTATAACCAAATATTTATCTGACTTCTTTTTATTTATTCTTTATCTTTTACTTTTTTATGAGTTTATAAACCTTAGGAAAACAGATGTATACTCAGATACGCAGATTAAGGGGAACCATTGATAATGTTTTCTTTGCGAAAGTAACAAATCACTATGAGCACCACATGCTAAAAGTCTACTGTGACTTATAAACCATACAATATCACGTAGTGGTTGTAATGAACGACTTTACGTCATAACCGTGTCTCGGTGAATCGCGTCCAATCACGTAGAAGATTGACACTCCCATTATCACAGCGTCTACGTCTACAATTTAATCCTTTCCCAAACAATAACGACATCTGACCACTTTGTTGCAAACGGCATTAGAAAACATTGTGGGAAAAGGATAAATTGCTCGCAATGTTTTCTGCCCTATCAGAAGGTTATTTTCCAATTTCCTCACATTTTGAAATGTCGTCTGCGAACTCTTTCAATTTGGGACAGTCGAAAAAAATTTGTTTGGGAAAGTGTTAATCAATCACGACGTCACGGCTAAACGATTGCGACGTGTTGTACAGTCGACGTTTCTGATATACACGTTAACGTCTTAAAACGACGTTTGTCATTATTCAGGAAATAAACAACATAAAACATCATAAACTATTATTACACGGCACAGACGCTTTTCATAGATAAATGTTTTAGCGTACATATTTTGATATCGCTATCTTAAGAAAAAGTAACTTGCTCGACGCAATGTATTTGAATGTCATGTCCTATTTGAAAGTGTCATATATTGTTCCTTTTCGACAAAAAGTTACAAACAGTTTACTTGTGTATCGAGACAGTCAATAAGTCGTCGACGGCGGCCTATCTTGGGAAAAAACACCTTTTCATTGTTTTTCCCAGTCATCCAAAACTGAGTTGGTTTGTTTACCGTCTTCAGTATGAATACCCTTGGGTCTTGACTCGTTTGTATACCCAACAACACTAATACGGGGTATACGTAAGGGCTGGGATCTTTAGGATATAGGATCAAAGGATTTCGACAATTTTGGCGTGATCGGAGGTATTTTTTCCCTGAATTCATGTTTCATAGAAACCCTCAAAGTATGACTTGCAATCTTTCACGTCTCAGGAATTGGTGAAATATTTGTTCGCTATACCTATGTAATAAGTTTTACCCGAATTCTTTCCAAGATAGTCACCTAGTGATTTATAATATATTGACTTTCACGTCACATGAAACAACGAAATATCTGCTCTCTTTACATATAGTTGATACATTGGCTCTTTAAATGTAGAAGTGCACAATGTGTCTCTTTATAAGAATCTAATATCTCAAAGGTAAGTCAGTGTGTCAGTCCGTTTTCATATATATGAGCTACCTTAATATAAGATTATTCACGAATGAAGAATTCCCCTCCGAAAACATTATCAAACTAATCCTTAGAATGATGGGTAATTTTCTAAAAATATAATCTTTTGTCGTCTACTTTTAAAAACCTCAAATATCTGCTTAATTGTGTTGAGGAAATATATTCAGAGCAACAAACAGGTTTGATCTAACCTGTTTGCATAACCAGCCGGTTCCAGCGCTATAAGGGTCAACAGTTTTTGTGAAAATAAGATAATGACAAAGCAGTTTTGACGTTTTGTCGCTTTGAAGGATCGCTTTTCGGCAAATGCTTCAACCACAACCTTTAGAAACCTATAAATTACCGATTTAAGGTGATCTTTACTGTTTACGTTATGGTTGTTTATAATAAGGAGTGAGACGTGCAGTGTAAATGCGGTGTAAAGGGGTGTTAACGTGTCGGTTTTGGGCGCGTTAGACGACGGTAATTACGTCAATGCGGATTCATATAACGTAAGTGACGGACGGACGTACTATATATACATTTATTGTGGTCATGGAAATACCTATATTCTAGTGGTGTATATATGTGACGGCAGTGTATGTGTGATCTTCGGAGTAGTTTAGTGAACGTTGAGAGTTACGTAAGATTTGATTGGATTGAAAAGAATTTGTTTCTATTTGTGATTTATTTTCAACGGAAACTAAAAGTGTTGTTTATTTTGAACGTATACATCTGTAAACATGTGGTGTGGTATATAAACGACGTAATCTAGAAAGAAGTTGATTAAGTAGTTCTCAAGAAAGGTAAACCATTTAAATCTGCTCAACCATTATGATATTTGTGTGTAGCCGTACTTAATTAAGGAAGAAATAATCCAGTCTCAAACAATAGTCTTTAAAACCATTGGACGGATACAAACATCTGGTAAAGATAAAATTTATCATGCAAACAATAGCGAGCTGTTGCTTTCCTCCTCTACTACACTAGCTTAATGATTGATTAGGCTCTTTTAATATGACTGTAGGCTTATTATGTTTCTGATTGTTTAACAAGCGTTGTTTATTAAGTTATAGGCTTTTCTTGTACTTATAAGATAAAATATAAACTATACCTATAACCACAAATGACCATTCATGATTGTCGCAAGAATTGACAACTTGCTTCTCCGTTTCAATACGCTAAATTGCCTGCATCGTCTCCGCATTTGAGTGCTTTGATGGAAAATTTATCCCGTGCATATTCTTTGGTTTGCTCTCTGACAAAACTTCAAACGACGCTGGTTTCATACGATAAGTTCCTGGGTCCATGGCTCTCGTACCCAATTCTATGATTTCGCAGGAATGAAATAAACGAATACTGGTTACAAAATAAAGCGTTTAATTATTTATCCTGTAAGCGTGTCAAATGAAAGTACCATATGCTAATATATTAATATCAATTTATCTTACAAGGGTTGTAAACGGGATTGAAATATTGTTTCAATAATCTAGTTGTTGTAACTTTATACATGAATATCTGTGTTTTCATTTTATCTGAAGAATCAAGTTTTATTTTTTGTTTAAATTCTAGTCTGTGAGATAGTCACTTTATATACAATATCACAATCAGCCCACTGAAGTAGCATTGTTCTCTCCGCCTAAGACGATTTTAAATTATTTACGAGACATGATTTACTTTTTATTTCTGTTTTCTTTTTATTATTATAATAATTATTTTTGCGATGTTACATACATGTTATCACTCACGTACGATAATTTGGAGGATGTGGTTAAATGCTTAAATAGGGAATATTTCGTTTTTGGAAAATCAGGCCTGATACATTCTGACGATGAATGTCCTTAAGTTATACCACATTGTCAATTGCTTCATCAAAACTGTTCCGATAGAATACATGCTTTTAAGATCAAGATAATAGGATGTTTCATTTTAGAACTAATAACACATCATTTGTCTTTTTCGTTTACAGCTATACTATAGATAACAGACATGAAGATATACTTAATATTGACAGCGCTTTTAATGCACAATATACATGTGTGCACAGCACAAGGTAAGCCGAACATTTCCACCTTTACAAAGGTCCTCTAAGTAAAAAGCCTAGACAAGGATACTTACTGTCACTGTTTTCTTTCTAACCAACCAATCGACCGATTGGCGCAACTATTACATGCACAATATTGAGGGGTTTACTCTTGGTTTTACTGGAACTTGATTTGGTGCACCAATAATACTGCTTGGAGAGACTATTTCGATAGGTCCTCTTAGGATAAACATGTACTTTTGTTAAGTATATTTTGTATATCATTGTCGTAATGCCTATCTTGAATTTTAATTGTACACAAACGGACTTTTTGTGACAGGCGACGTATCACTGTTTTATTTTCAAAAGATCTGTCTTTCTAGGCGCATGGTCAAACCAGCCATACTAGGAATTTCAACAATGAGTCGGACATCACAATAATTCATAGACATATTAACATTATTTATCTTTATGATGTCATTTCTTATTTAATGAAAATGTCAAGTTATTTGCTTGGTTCCACCCTATATAAGTGAATGAATCAACGTTTACAACCTAATCAAGGGGCGATTATGTTTAAGATAGACTGAATACATATCATTACAATATAAGAAATATTTGAGGAAAATCGTTTATGTTCTCTAAATATACATATTCGGTCTCTTTTAATCCATCATGTTTATAACCACCGCTTATTTCATTCCGTTACAGGGTTGCTCTCTAACTTTCAAGACTTTTTCGCCATCAACGCTCCAGTGACAACCGGACAAGGATCTTCCGATTCGGGATTTCCCACTGATAGCGGCTTTCCCCCTGACAGTGGGTTTCCCCCTGACGCCGGATTTCCCCCGGACACCGGAATCCCCCCTGATGGTGGGTTTCCACCGGCTACTGAGTTTCCACCTGATGGCGGAGTTTCTCCGAATTCCGGCGGTCCAACAGACAGCGGATTTCCGACAAATTCTGGATTACCATCAGACCAACCGTCGTCATCAAACACTGTGAAACCGGATAATTTCAGCAAGCCTAACACCCAGGTCAACACAGGCGTTCCGTCTGATAAAGGTTCAGCCGCAACTAACAACCAACAGACGGCTGTGGAACAGCCTCCACCAACTGGTCTAGGAATCCCAACAGGTCCTATTTCTACAAAGGCAGTCGACCTGGGTATGGGTGGACTTCCGGCTGACCCTGTTCCATTGGGTCCTATAACAGGTGGACTTCCGGCTGACCCGGTTCCTTTAGGTCCTTTCACAGGAGGGCTTCCGACCGACCCTGTTCCATTGGGTCCTATAACAGGTGGACTTCCAGCAGAACCACAGCCAGCCAACATTGGTGGCAATGTATTCCCGCCATTTGACGTCAACCCAAATTCCCAGGGGAACACAGATACCGGTTCCGGCACGGATCCTTTTCGCCTTGATTTTCACTTCTTACCTCCCTTACCAAAGGGAGATAACTTCGTGAATTTGGTCACCGGGGACACCAAGACGTTTGAACCCACAGCAGGCTGGCTGGGAAGCCCGCTCTCTCCTGTCGATATTTCGGTCACAGGTCCCGGGTTCGTTGAACCGAGCCCAGTTGATGTGAAGCCAACGCCCATGGGTGTGGATTCTGTCCCGGTAGATGTACCAACAGGTCTTGACATACCGTTCGTGGACATGTCGCCTGATCCTTCTGTCTCAGAACAAGGGAAACCCCCTGTAAATACAGTCATTCCGACAGAAACAAAGCCATTCGATCCATTTGTCGACCCATTTGCAGGCTTCGGGAATCCACCTTCTGAAGGTTCGGAACCAACACCAACAGAAACCAAAGGTCCTTCTCCGACGGGTGAAGCATTCGTAACTAATACCAACACAGTCACTGAAGGAAATCAAGATGGTGCTAGTAATCCGGTTAACACTGCAGATGTTTTCGCCAACAGACCTGGAATAATTTCGCTGTTTGATCTTAGTGGTACGTCCGACCCAAGCCAATCTCTGAGCCCGGGCAAGCCTTTAACGCCTATTTTCTCCGGTGTCAATCAAAACAAACCAACCGATGTGCCAATGAAAGAGAAAGTCCCCACTAGTTGGATGCAGCTTTACCCCGATGGACGCAGACCCAAGCTTCCAATAGTTGGTAAGATATATAGATAGTTTCTGTCTAGAATCGGAAATGTTATCAGGCAATGCGTAGGAATATAAGCCGTGAGCTGAAGGCGATTTGGCTATATAGTTTTCGAAGCCGATTCAGAAAACATTTCCTATTCACTGACACCAACAATCTATTTTATTTATCCTGTTACATTCATGGGTTCCATAAACAAACAATTTAATGATAGTAAAAGACGAAACGAAACGAAACAAAATAGAAAAAAACAACAAGTGACCGTGAACAAAAAGAGAATGACAAAAACATGACGTCATATTTCATGACGTACGTTTGACCTCATAACTCGTCACATGGTGGCGTGTTATAAGGATAGTGTCGTATACACAGTTGTTATACGGCACCTAGTTATCGGTCCCAAAATGAAACTGGTTACAGGATCGAGTTTGTTAAATGCGCCTGTTGGTGAACTCCTCATAACGGATGAAAGTAGAAGCATTTTATCGACAGGTTGTTAATCAATCGGAACTACTCGGGTATTTCCGTGAGCTGGGAAATACACCTCGGATATCAGTGTAGGGTTACAATTTTTCGGGTAAATCGGCATCCGCCAATTAACACATTTTCTAAGCGTGCACGTTAAGTAGTTCAATGTGTATGGAAGTGTTGGACATCCTTTTTAATCACTTTTGATCAGTAACTCATACCAAATGGAGAAATTGTTGTGACATGTATACTTGTTTCCTCAATCAAATTTAACGACTTTTTGGATTTTACATTCAAGATCTATTTTTAGAAACGAAAGTAAAGTGACGTCATTCTCGCGGGAAACAAAATGGCGTCATCCCTATTATTTCAGAGGTGTTTTCATTGGATAAACCCGATGTGTTCAGATTGGTTGTTAATAACAAGCAATTTCAAAATTTGAAGGGAAAGCTCGATTTCTTCAAAACTTTACAAAGTTTGTAATGTTTCATGATACCCACAGGGGAAAAGCCATTAGAAGCAAGATTAGTTCGGTTGTAAGCTTTTTAAACCTGTAGATTATAAACAATCCAACGGTCTAACGCATTCTTAGATATATTGATAATTTTACTGTCAATAACAACTTTTAATTGTAAAGCATACAACGATACAAAAACTATTGTTTCAACTGCAGTATGTTTTCGGCTTTCATATTTTCTTATCTTTGATTAAGCAACTTTCAAGTATAATGGTCTTCGTTACAAAGAGCCCAACACCGGTACATAGGCCTACTGTAGCGCTTAATGTTGCAACTAGTTTTATTTCGGCTTTCAAATTTTCTCATCAATGAGAAAGCAACTTAAATGTTTAATGTTCTTCGTTACAGAGAATCCAACACCGGTAGATGTAGTGGCGCCTGTGTCTGCGGGAACCAAGATCATGTACGATTTATCACTAGGAACGTTCGGGAAAAACCGGGACCTTCAGAAAAAATTACGTAACGAGAGAAAAAACGCGAGACGTCAGCGAAAGATAGAAAAACAACAGGCCAAGCAGCAAAACAAACCGCAGAACAGATCGCAAAACAACCAACAGGACAGGTGGCAAAACAACCAGCAAAATAGGTGGCAAAACAACCCGCAAAAAAGACGACAGAACAGACAACAGAACAGATGGCAAAACACTCAGCAGAATAGGCAGAGAAATAGACAAGGGGATGGAATAGCCCGCCTTGTGTTACCAGACGGTAAGTTATGACTCAAAACCAAAGCTTTTTAGCGATAAGATTGCATTTTCTTACTTCGCTAAGTTAGAAGCTGACATTGCTATGTCTTTTAAGACACATTTAGAGGCTTCCTTTAAAAAAAAAAAGCGTAATAGTTCAAGTAGAAACGCTATCGCTAACGGCGCCATGTAACAAAGAACCTCATTGCTCATTAGTGATCAACCTTTTATTCAACGTTCCAATTTCAAGAAAGCTCTTTGGAAGCACTAAGCATGTTTTATCGGTATCCGCGTTATTTCAGTGGTTTGCAGCATTACTGACTCTAAAACCAGGCACCCTGAGTTATGATCCAGTTCGCGACTTATATTCGAAGCGACTTCTAACAAATCCAAGTTATAATATACAAATAATCATGAATATACATGTATGAAACGTCGACGTCGACTAGGTGTTGTTGGCAAATTAGAAAAGGCATTTGACAATCGAAAGCTATCGAAATGTGTCTGTAATATTGTCACACATAATGCCATCTTGAATCAAAAGGTAAATAGGATTGGCTCTCAATATTTGCCATATTCAGGCCATTTTGACATAATCGATATGGTACTGAATATTATTTGTCAACTATATTTTCTATTTACAATATCTACGTCAAGACAACCACTCTTCATTGATGTCATTCGATATAAATAATCCAAGCATACGTGTTTGAGATTTAATTTAATGCATTTAACATTTTCTTCTCCATAGGTTATCTTGCCGGCCAACGGTGGTAGTACGGATGTTTTGTACTATTTATTTACATATTTGAATTCCATGTGACAATGTGTTTTCATCGACATATCTACAATTGTGAAGTACAACAGTATAATGTGATACATTTAAACAAGAATATCGTGGTCTAAGGATGGACCACCATCAAGAATCTTTAGAAACATTTACAGTGCACCCATGAGTGCAACTTCGTATCACCACCAGTGTCAAGCTCAAATAGTCTAATTTACTGAATCAGAACAAAGGAGGTACGATGTAAGGATTTATAACAGAGTTGTTAAACGCTCGGTGATCTAATTTTATATTCATTCTTTATGAGATCCATTGATGAGGAACAGTGCTTTGATAAAGAACAGTGATTTAACTGTATACACAAGCGGCTGAGTCTATATGCCGCTTTGCAGGAGGAATAAACCTATTCACAACAACCTATATCGATCAACAATGAAAGATATGCCCATCAGCAGTTTGACTGAGTTTTGAAAGGCTTTTTGATTTACTTCATATTCGATCTTTGTGAGCTTGATAAATACAAGTACCGTGCTTTAACTGTATACACAAGAGACGGAGTCCTAATTGCATTTTGCAGGGGGTACATACATTTACCTACTGGGCACGACTTATTTCGATCAACAATGATAGATATACCCATCACCTGTTTTACAGAGTGGCTGAAAGACTTTCGTTCTTTAGGAGCTTGATCATAAAAATCGTGCTTTACCAACATATGCAAGAGCCGCTGTCCTTATTCAGATTTGCAGGAGGCATATACGTGTATCTATACAGCACGACCTATATCGATCAACAATGATAGATATACCCATCGCCTGTTTCACAAAGTAACTGAAAGATTCCTTCGTTCTTTAGTCGATTGGTTAATAAAAAGACCAGTGCTTTAACAACATGTACAAGAGCCGGTGTTCTGATTTAGATTAGCAGGAGGTACATGCATGGACCTACTCGGCACGACTTGTATCGATCAACAATGATAGTTATGTTAATCATGTGTTTGTATTGTATGTTGGAGAAACGTTTATAATATATATGATGTGTTCGAATATTATTTTTTGACTTTACTAGTCTATGTGACATAATATTTGAAGCTGCTACCATATGAAACAGATAGTCAAGTCGGGCTTTTTGTTACAAATTCATTACAAAAGCTCTATTTATTACGGTATTCGGTTTTGACTTCCAGACCAACCCAGTGTTGTTGTTTTTTCATTTCTCTGTACTGGATTGGGCTATTTGAATTATGGCTTGTTTATCTGTAATGCTGATGTCCAAACAAAAGAAGAAGAGAACAGACGGAGAAAATGGATTGTTTTAATTTCAACGAAATTGCTTTACTGTTAATGACGTTGCATATGTACTCTGGAAGTATTCGATGGAATAAACTATTTTTGTATTAAAATAACTCTTTTGTTTGTTTGTTTTTGTTTATCATGTTATTATTTGTCTTAAATATAGAGTCGATTTAGTGTATTCACATGCTGTTAAGTGTTTGTACATAAAGACATAAGCCTGTCAAATGTTACGGATAAAGATAAACGTTCTTTCACATTAAGGTCCAATGATATTTTGGGCGTTGCTTCGTTTTGGGGGCGTTTAACCTTTTACCAAACTTGAAATTTTCGACAGTCCCAAATTGAAATAGTTTGCAGAGGACATGACACAATGTGACGAAATTGCAAAATTATCCTCCGATAGGGCAGAAAACATTGTGGGAAAAAGAGAAAATGCTCGTTAAGTACAATCCCTACTTTTCCCACAATGTTTTTAAGAGTCGTCTGCAACAAAGTGGTTAACTGTGGTTAGTGTTTGGTAATGGGTTAATCGAAAAGCATACCGAATCCGAGTTTTCGAGATTGAAACTAGCTGCATTTAGTTATGTCAGATGGAAACTATAAACATACTGTCAGTGGCTCGTGTGTCCCAGTGGTTTAGGTGGGCGACTTATTATTCGGGGTAACGGGTTTGAGCCTTGCCGATACAACCGGTTGCATTGGAGTATGCTTCCGCAAGATACCTCAGGTACCAAGCCTAGTGCTGGTGGATCCAAAAAGTCCGTATCATAACTGAAATAGTGTTAACACGGTGGTTTATCCCATAACGAAAATATACATTTCGTAAAATAAACAGTTGAAATAAGTATTAGCAGGTAATACTCCAGAAAACAGGTTGACATATTTATATATTTTCTATTGTTAGATGTGCCCAGTCTTAGCAAGTATATAGCTACACATCACATTCACATGTTTTTTATGAACGTAATATTAAAACATATTCTCACACATACTGTCTTGTGTTATCTTTTCATATGTCAATGAGTGCACTGTACATTTTATGCCTATTTACATTAAATAAACGCAGTGTATTGTTTTACATTCTGGTCCGTTGTTTTATTTTAGGACGGCAGCGATCTCCTAACATTGCGCGCATGGTTTTACCCGGTACCCGACGGCCGTTTATCGGAAAACGCTCCCGTAGGCGAATCCGTCGGAACGTACCCGTATGTGGCAGCCTCGATCGACAGCTAGGACTGTGTGTAGATGGTACATAAATCAATCAATCATGTGGCGGGGAAAACCAAGAATATTATCGTATCTGGCTTCGTAACAAAATGTAATCCCATTTAGAAATTCTGAGTTTCGACTACTTGCGCATAGTTTTCCTAACCTAACTAGTATGAGAGGAGCCGGTAGACCACATTTGTGTTTCCTGAATACATTGTACATGATAGTCCTGCAATGCTCTCAAAGTTTGTTTTGATTGCCTGTTGCAGGACTATCTATTTGGGATGTATGAACACAAATGCCGGTACCTCGGTCAGATTTAACAGCTTATGGACTGATTTTTGGACGGTACTAGTACACTTTGCTCGATATAAAAAAAATGAGACGGTTGGGGTGTTCATTTCATTACAGTTTTTGAGAGTTAAATGGACCAACTGGGTATTTCCGAAAATTGCTAAGACTAGAAAAGACTTTTCTGACTCAGCAGTGTCTTGAATATACCTGATTTATCATTGGAGTCAATGAGAATTCAAGATCTCAAAAGAAACATGTGAATGACCATCTGTACCAATACGCCTCAAAGACATGCGCGTCACATACACTCTGACTATTAGCTATCACTTGGAATGCCGTTTAACCGTTTACCAAACGCCAAATGTTCGACTGACCCAAATTGAAAGAGTTTGCAGGCGACATTTAAAATGTGATGAAATTGAAAAATAATCCTCTGATAGGGCAAAAAAACATTGTGGAAAATGAGAAATTGCTTGTTAAGAGCAATTTCTTCTTTTTTCCGCAATGTTTTCTATAATCTTCCGCAACAAACTGGATAAATGTCGTTATTGTTTGGTAATGGGTTACAGTGCATGAGCAGTGTTCCTATCTTTTCAAGGAAGGCTCACCTCAGATATGATAACATCCTTTAAAAGATAGTAGTATCCAACTAGTATTGGCTCTTATGCGTCAATGCTTGTTTTTAGACTGTTAGTCAAATGTCAATCTAAAAATAAAGAGGTGTTTTGACCGTTTTTAATCGACACTCCGTGCGTCGAGATGATTCAGATGCATACATAAATAAGTGATACCACACGAAGTGTTTTTAAGTTCAACTTTCGAAATAACCTGACAAGTCATCGTTTCTCAACCTCTGATCTAAATCTTGCCCATGGTTGGCATGCACCTTTGATTTATTAATACAAGTCGGCTATTACTGCCGTGATTCTCTTCCGTCAGATATGATACCACTTGGTTTTCTCCTAGACCATTCTGATTGTAACGGAGTATAATTGGTCCAACATGCAGACGATACTTTTAACTGATGGAGACGACGTTAGAAAAGCTTTGTACACATGTGGAATTACTTTCAGCTCTATTGTTGTGATATGGGAATAGATTGAAAAAGCATTGTAGCAAAGGAGAAATTGCTTGTGACAAGCACTTTCGTCTTTTGCCACAACGCTTTTTGAAAGTTGTCTTCTGCAAGACGCAAAAATGTGGCGTTATGTGGTAATATGTTAAATATGAGTATTTTGTTGTTCATGTTGGATTAATTAAATGAATTCACTTTGCGCACTTCTAATTAATCAAACTGCACACTCACCCTTGCACACATACATGTATATATGTCTGGTGCATAGAACGATAATGATGCACGCAATGATTTCAGAAAGAAAGCTTTACATTACGACAAAGGCAGCTGCGGTGGGAAACATGCATGCTTGGGTTCTTGTTTTTGTGTTCATGTTAAATCTGCTAGTTCACAGATATGAGAACATTTAGACTTTGAAGCTTAATTTCCATAAAACTGTACAACAGCTGTACTATTGTATGTTATGTACTTAAGAATATTAATTGGAAGCCACACTAGTTTGTATTTCGAATGACTCTTCATGCTTGGACATATTGACGCTTCCTGAATTATTTATCTTACATAGCAATATTGCTTGTCTAATATATTGAAATGAGAAGGAATGTTTTTCTTGAACTTTTTCACATCGTAGCATAGGGTTACGTGTTAAGCATAACGCTACCCAGAACCCCTTGTGTAATATACATGTAGTCCGTTCTCACTCAGGTTGGGGTTGTGGGTAAACCGAAATGTGTTGCTACAAAAAATGCTTTCGGCTTTTGCAATCGTAACTCATTATTGTATTCATCCCTTTGCATGTTATAATTTGCATTTTGTTGAAATATCATGTAATACTGTTCATGTGCATGATGTCTGTACTTGTCAATAAACTGTATGTTCTATGTGTGAATCGTGTTGATCTCAATATTTCATAATGCCAGTATATATCTTAGTCCAACATAAAGAACCATCGTTTCTTAAAAACTACTCGTTATAAATGTGTGGACGTTTGGAGTCAAAAACTTTATTTCTTTAAAATTGCATAACAGTTGTAGAATATACGCTAGAATGTTATCATTGAAAGAAGTATTACGTTAAAGTTAAGTCTTTTAAAATATGTATACAGTGAATTGATATGTAATCAATGAAAACGATTTGCAGCGGTTTTTGGAATTTACCTCATATACATACGTAGATGGCTTGGTGCTTCCTGCAATAATCATGCTTTCAGTTGCTCCTTTCAATTGTATTTTATCTAACAATACATTAATTGTATTGTTTCAACGACTTTCAAATGTTCTTATTTGTGAAGAAGCTCTTTTACAACTGTCATCTCATTGGTTGGTTGGTGATTAGAAAATAAACCATTACCATGGACCTACCTCAAAAGAAAGCATACACAACTAATCACAAAACACATGAACCAAGAAGTATATTATTGTTGTATATTTAGATACATTTCATGAGTAAAATGCCATATCAATAATCGGTTTATATTAACTGAAGAAATAACGTTCGAACATCTACATCAGGTACAATGTACTACTCAAGACCATGCTTCCTCACATCGCATTGTGGTCGGATATGTACTACTCCAGACCATGCTTCCTCACATCGCATTGTGATCGGATATGTACTACTCCAGACCATGCTTCCTCACATCGCATTGTGGTCGGATATGTACTACTCCAGACCATGCTTCCTCACATCGCATTGTGGTCGGATATGTACTACTCCAGACCATGCTTCCTCACATCGCATTGTGGTCGGATATGTACTACTCCAGACCATGCTTCCTCACATCGCATTGTGATCGGATATGTACTACTCCAGACCATGCTTCCTCACATCGCATTGTGGTCGGATATGTACTACTCCAGACCATGCTTCCTCACATCGCATTGTGGTCGGATACGAAACTTATACTAGGCCACGCTTCGTGATACTGTTTCATTTAGGGCTGGTCGGCCAGAAGGAATATGAAACAAATAATCTGTCAGATAAAACGGAATAATAAGTCAATTGTCTTCCTTGAATAGAATTATACTAGCCATTACAAGAACATGCGTAATAGCATTGGTTTTTAAAATAGCACGTCTAATGTCAGTTGAAAGAGGTTTTTTCCCAGAGCCGTTGCTTAAGTGTTTCCTACAAGATAACATAAATATATAACTTTGCATAATCATAGAGAGGAATGTGTGTTCGTTCACATGTAAGCTTTTAAAGTAAAATTGGCTGCATTCAAATCTCGCATTCATATTTAACTATCATAAAGCATTTAAGCACCGTGTCCATCTTAAAGACCCAACAGCGTAATTACAGTATTGTTCGTTGCAAAAACCCAAAGTGTAAAACAGGGTCTAAACAGAAAAAGTGATCAGTCTTATGACTTACATGTATGCATGATTACAAAACCACTTATAGGGACTATCTCATAGATAGTGCCTTTGTAGATATTGTGTTCTAACAAACAGTGATTTAATGAGACCTCGCCACTAGAAAAGAAGACAATTGTCAATTTCTTTATTTTAGAGTTGCTGGATAACTGTTTTTTCATTCAAAATAAAATAAGCTGTCATGCCTTTCAGTACTTTGATGCTAAGCTCCAACCAGTGATGATTTTACATGAAGGAAATAAGGTATACACATGCATAGATATAAATGCTTGTGAGACCCATGAAATGATGGTTTCTAAAATACAATAGTCTGCATACGGGTAATTCAAACTTACGTTATTAGTAATGAAATACATACGATTTACTTTACATAAAACATAAAACACTTAAAACATAAGTATGCTTTATCTCCACAAAACACAATTATAAAAGAGGATGACAATTTAGCAACGATCTAGTTTCATGTAACTCTATATATCTTTCATATTACTCTATCCGTAGAAGACATTTTTAAAAAGTTTAAAAGTTTAAAATATGAGACAGTCCTTTTAATATAATTAATCTGATGTATGCGCGAGTGTGACATTACTCAATTACAAAACGTTCGTCGTCTAATTGAAGTCTTCCATCATAATTAATCATGTCCGTATGTTTTACACATTCATGTTTTGTCGTTTAGTCTAATGTTGATAAAGCTAATGTAAATACGAGAATTTCATGTACGAAACCGTACATAACATACAGTCCCTTTCAAAAATTTCGTATTGAAATATTTATCTAATCGTGAACTGACTTGTAGTAATCAACACATCCATCAGTATTGTGCTGCAAGCAAATTTATCTCCAGCATCTGTGAATGCAGCCACTTCGTTTTTTGTTTTGACTTTTGTCTGCAAAAAACAGCTCATTGCAGAAACCATGCCTTTTTGATCAATCGTTTCATTAAATTTCAACCTTCTATACAAGTTTATACGTGGATGATAAATGCATGATTTAACACTTTACCAAATGCCAAATACTCGACTGTCCCAAACTGAATGAGTTGTGATGAAATTGAAAAGAAATCTTCTAATAGGGCAGAAAACATTGTGAGAAAAGGGTAAATGCTCGTTAAGAGCAATTTTTCCTTTTCCCACAATGTTTTCCTGAGTCGTCTGCAACAAACTGGTCGAATGTCGATATTGTTTGCTAATGGGTTAACCAACATATGTACCAACACGCAGCGCTTTCTAAAGCATTCGGTGCGCTTTATCATTGAATACAGTGTCTACTAAAGCCGAATCATTTACCATAACATAAATCTAAAGCTGATGTACATCTTCCATCACTGTGAGTCCTGTTTTGTTTAATGCTTACTGCAGGATGTGGTATTCAACGTGCGTAATAATATATTACTACGGTCTTGAATAAGCTTTTATACACATAATCATCGCTTTAACCCTTTTCAAAACGCCAAAGTTTCGACTGTCCCAAAATTGAAAGACTTTGCAGACGACATTTCAAAATGTGATGGAATTGAATAATAATATACTGGTTGGGCAGACAACATTGTGGGAAACGGAGAAATTGCTCGTTAACAGCAATTTCTCTTTTTCTCACAATGTTTTCCCGAGTCGTCTGCAACTAAATGGTCGAATGCCGTTATTGTTTGGTAATGGGTTAATAGTACATATACGCTTAAACTCATCATCCGAAATATCCAATATAACCAACCCAACAGACATTGCATAAGACTTTTAGATATATACCAAAAATAAATGTCCGAGGACAAATAACAACATAATGCGTAACAAGTTATCTTGTAAAGGCAGCGACGGCGCTTTCATGGCCGTTGGTTCGAGTAATGACCTGAAATCACAAAGCATGAAAAAATATATGGACTTCTTTTATTATGTTCATAAAAGTCATGAGAATTAGTTTAGGAATGCATTGAGACCCTATTATATAGACTCATTTAAAATAAGTTATTTTGTGCTTGAATTCTGAATGGTCAGTTCAAAAATGTGTGAATCAACTGTCAAGGTCAGAGGTGAAGAATCAGGAAATCTGAATTATAAAACTTGCTAATCTGGGTTATTTCTCGTTTACTTTCACATTTAAGTTGTGCTGATGGTGTTTTCTGGTGATAACTATTTGAATCTGTCCAAATGTTTACCAAATAATATAGTTTGATATAGCATGTATCTCCTTTAAC
Source organism: Cerastoderma edule (assembly GCA_947846245.1). Classification (NCBI taxonomy): domain Eukaryota; kingdom Metazoa; phylum Mollusca; class Bivalvia; order Cardiida; family Cardiidae; genus Cerastoderma; species Cerastoderma edule. Next base: position 10,270,392 of record OX401419.1, on the reverse strand, counting down.
GGGCCTTTAACCCTTAAGAATGCATGGTAACTTTCTAAAAATTGATTTTTGTATCGTCTGCTTTCCAAAACCTTGAATATCTGCTAAATTCTGTTTGGGAATCATACTCAGAGTAACAAATTGGAGAGATCACAGGTCAGTCGTCAGAACACGGACCTTGATTCAATATAACGTTTGCTCGAAGATAAAAAACGGTTGCCTGAAACCAGGGTGCCGTTTAACTAACTGCACAGTTTATGCTTCAAGTTTGCGTAGGTACAAATCGACTTTCCTCTTATTCAATATTGGGTTGAGCGATATTGCAAAGCAACAAATCATTGGAATCGTCTCTCCAAGACGCTTCCAATGACGTGTCACATTGCAATGTTGTATAATCAGTTAGGATACTACCCATATTGATCCGTTTTGACTACCGGAAATATTTTCCTTAACCCTGAGAATGCAGGGTAATTTTCTAAAAATAGATTTTTGTGTCGTCTGCTTTCCAAAACCTTGAACATCTGCTTACTTCTGATGGGGAGACATACTCAGGGTAGCAAATAGGTTAGATCACATGCCAGTTTCCAAGTTACTTGGCGGTTGGCCTGGATCCAACCTGTTTCCATAAGCATAAAGTCGGTTCAAGAACTATAAGGGCTAAGTTATTAAGTAAAATGGTACCCTTAAGCCCTCCATCTTTACGCGATACACTTTATTTTAAAGGTGTGGTAGCAATACCAGGGGAGCCGTTTAATCAGTCCGGAAGCCCAATATCAGCCAATACTGGGAACCAAAGAAAATTAAGACCACGCAAAAAAGGCAAGCGTAAAGGGCGAAAGGGACAAGGCAAACGAAATCGAGGCAGCAATGCACAGAGAGAGCCAATCATAAGACAAGCTGTCCAGATGCAGAGCGTCGATCTATCCGCCATTGGAGATCCTGGATTGACTGGTCCACAACCTTTGGGACAAAGGAGCGTGTTGCCTGATACGATTGCTTTGAATAACCCGTTGGACATTTCTCAACACGGTCTAGGCAATGCCATGCCCGATGCCTCCCTTATCGGTGAGCCTATTGTCATGTTCGATCCAACTAACGATCCGATGACGTCTGGTCTTCTTCCACTTGGTACCCCGGTTGATATGGCGATGATGGGACAAGTTCCCAACGATGTTAGTATGATGAAGCAAGGTTTTCCACTAACAGATCTTGGCTCTACTGATTTCATCATGGGAGGAGTGGGGCTTGTTTCAGGCCCTGGCATGGGGGAAGTAAAACAATTCAGTAACATTGCTGGGGTTAAGCAAGGTAATCAACTACTGCCTAATGGTGTTGCACCGGCTGACTACGTTGGAAGACAAGCAATAATCAATTCACCTTCCACAGGTCCTCAAGCGGATTTACCACTGCTGCTTGGTGCAGCGAATGTTGATGGTGGTGTGCAATCAACAAATCATGAATTATGGAGTCCCCAACAGATCAAACCGGCAAAGAAGAATAGGAAGAATGGAAAGAATAGAAACAAGAAAGGTCGCCGCACAAATGCTCGCAGAATGCCAATCATCGAGGAAGCCGCGCAACCACACTCTATAGATGGATCGGCGTTCAGTGAACCTTTTATTGTGGAGCCTGCTTCCATTACAGATCGCGCTGTCATTCCTGATAACCACGAAGAGATAGCACATCTAGAACGCCTGATAAATATACAACGCCTTCGCAATACCAAACGCGGTAAGACGCTGATAAAAAGAGCAGGCAAACCGCAGCCCGTAGATCTATCTCTCATTGGTCAAAATCCAAACGAGGCTGGTATGTCCGCCCCTCTGATTGGACCAGATGCGGGTAAGGTTGATACGCGTCAAGTTCAAATCGCTCAGCATGGTGGCCGCAGACGGCAAACTCGGAATAACAGAAAAGCCAACAGAAAAGCGAGAAAAGATGCAAAAGCCGAAGCCAAGGCTTTGAGGAAAGCGGACGCTTTGAGGAGGGTTGAGCGTTTCAGAAAACTTCGAGAGGAGAGACAACAACTAAGGAAGGCCAACCGAAAGAATAAGGGTCCAAAGGTCAAGGCCGCCCGGCAAATGGAAACGGTTGACCTTTCGAACATGTCCGGTGTTGCTCCATCTGGAATTGTTGCTAAACCGATACCAACGACTCCCAAACCGCAGCTCGATTGTATAGCTGGTCTAGGTTGTATTGATTGGTCAATGGGGATTTGAGATGGATTTTGTATCTATGCTCATGTAAGGTGTATGGCCCCTACTAAGAATGTTGTTATATTAACACTGAATGACAGCAACTTAATGAAACTTTGTCATATTAATGACCTTCACAAATGAAAAGGTTTTACCGAGAATGTTTTCCATTATAACCTCAATTAGGGGCAATAATCAATTACAATGTTTTTATTAAAGCCTATGGGAAGTTTTAACTTTCTGTCATGATGTGTCAATATGGTCATTGTATGTTAACTGCTTTATATTTTATAGATATTATAGTCGTTTTATGTATAGAAACATTGGAAAATGTTTGCTTATTAATGGCAATATACCTAAGTTTTTCCTTCCCCTGTGAAATGTTCAAGAAATGCATTCATGAACTTTATTAACAGCCATGAACGAAAAGTTGGCCGTTCATGAACACAAGGCTGTCCTTAAACATGTGCATGAATTAAAGAATGTCCTCATAAATTTCAAGCATATGTTCATGACTGTATTTATGGACATGTTAATGAACATGTTCTCGAAATTCATGAACATGTTTAAGAACAAAATTGTGGTCCTGATCACCATTGTTTGTTCATGTGTGTTGAGGAAATTGAGGACCACCGCTATTGAATCATTTGCAGGGCCAGCTCGGAGAATTGAAAGGTTAGAATAATTTGTTTCCATGCATTCGTTATAGATATATAGATTTATGGCTAAATTCACGTTTATAAAATCCTTTGAATATATGCAATGTGACGCGGGTACATTTATATATGGCCGTGGTTTTATATGTATTCACTTTCAAATATATTCATACCAAATGATTCATGATTAATATTAGTAAAGGTCATGAGCATTGACGACATTTAAATGATTTTATTTATAGACCACCCATTGGACATAAAAATATGATAATTGTAGAACACGCTTCCTACTTTTCCCTGATATTAATGTGTCAAAACATTATGCAATTGAGAATTATTTTGTCTTAATACTTTCCTTTTGTTGTAAAGAATGACAGGTAAATGGTATATTGTATATAATCTGCTTTGAATAATAAACAACATATAAGAATTACATATCTATTGTATTTATTTCAGGAATGATACATAGGTAACAACAATCTTAAATAACTGTTACATGGGTGAAAGTTGAAGAATTTCAAAAACCTGTAATCTGTAGTTCATTACCTGAAAAGGCATGTCTGCTATAGCATTATATAGGGAAAGAAAGTCTCAAAAACCTGGAATTCAGGAAAAAGTCCTGAACATTTTCACCCATGTAATTATACAGAAAAAACATATTAACATTTCATAAACTTCCTTTTATAGTTTTAACAATTTTTAAAAGGAAAACAGTATCTTGTGCGAATTCTTCACAACAGTCCAATAAAAGGAAGATATATCAATGGTAGCACTGCTATCAAAGGGACATGCTTCCAATGTAAAGTTTAGGTCCAGAGACAAGATCATCAAACCTTCTCAGACACTAAAGTGTTGCATGCTTTGACCCCACTATATAAACTTTCAGAAATGACCATGATAAAAACAGTAATGATGTTGTCTGTTCTAGATTAGAAATAAGGAAAATAAGGATTTCTTTATCAAAGGTGTACCTGTTTTCAAACCCCAAATAAGTTATTTTCGAAACAAACAGCTGCTTGTTTCTCTAACCAACTCTCATTTTCAAATAAACTATTCTATTAACCCTTACAATACTGGGTTATTTTCTAAAAATAGACTTTTGTGTCTTCTGCTTTTGATATTTAAAATATCTGCTTAATTTTGATGAGGAAAGATATTCAGAGTAACAAACAGATTAGATCACAGGCCAGCTGCCAAATTACTTGGCGGCTGGCCTGGATCCAACCTGTATGCATAAGCATAATGTTGGTTCCATCACTACAAAGGTTTTAGTATATATCAAGCATACAGTAAAAGAGATAACCACTATTTCTTTTCCTTATGAATAACCAACAGTACATATGTACTTGTTTTTCAATAATTTACCTGTAATTCTATCATGCAATTGTCACAAACAATATAATTTTCCAAACATTCACAATGGAACCTATACACATTCACTGTGATCTAAATGTGATTAAGATAGCCATTTACATGACAAAATTCACATGACAAAATTGACTTGTCTCCCAGAGTCTGTGAACGCCGTAACATCTGAGCCTCGAGGATTCTTCCCCCGCGGTTGCCATGACGGCACGTCATCTCCGTAACTCGGGGCGTAATAGTAATGTCTCTGAACTGAATGGTTGAGTTCACTCAAAATAGTTTTGCCATCCACTATGTAAGCTTCAACATCTGTGTTTTTGGGGTCTATTCGCCCAGTCTTCAGTAGATTAGCAAAGGCCTGGAATGAAAGTGGTAGATATAGGGACAATATGTCATGTGACCAATTCACAGAGCAAACACCAAAACACATCATAAAAACGAATATTCATAACAGAGTAACATTTAAACATATGGAAAAGGACAGACTTCCTAATAATGAGAGTTGAGTGCAAGAGTAAACTAGTCCATGAAAAAAATAGGTAGGAATTTAGAATTAACCCATTACCAAACAATGACGACATTTGACCAGTTTGTTGCAGACGACTCTGGAAAACATTGTGGGAAAAGGAGAAATTGCTCTTAACGAGCAATTTCTCCCTTTCCCACAATGTTTTCTGTCATATCAGGAGAAAATTGTTCGATTCTGTCACATTTTGAAATATCTTCTGCAAACTCTTTCAATTAGGGACAGTAGGAAATTCGGCATTTAGTAAAGGGTTAGGAAATACATATCTCAAATGCTGTAGGAATTCATAATCTATGTGTATATACTAGTATATTTATATTTTGGGTTGCATGTCTCTCATAACAGTTACACTTTCCGTATTTTGTATTCTGTACACGATAAATAGTTTTGAATTTCTATTGACCTCTGATACATAAGTATCTAAAGGTGCTTGTTCACAAATGAAAGGAAATTTGGAAGTTAAAAACTGATTTCTTTAAACTGCACAACAGCTGTTCATTATATCATATGTGCTGAATAACATGCATTCATAGGAAACAAAGTTAGATTTTTTTTTAATCTTATTAAGTGTGTATACAGTGAATTAACATAAATCTTTATACATGAGCGTGACATAGCTTTTGAGATCAACCACATTTTAACTATACATACTTAGAAACATTCAGGAACTTCCTGAATTAACTTTTCTTTCTAAAGCTGTTACTTTAAATTATATAACAAAAAACAATACAGAAACTGTATTAATTCAGCAACATATTATTTGACCTTTCAAGTTTTCTCTTCTGATAGCAAGCCCATTTCAAGCAAACCAAACTGAGGAGTAAGGTGGGAAATAACACTTACAATGGCCGCACTTTCCTCCAACACATTTCCCCAGATAAAGATCTGAGATAGAGACCCATTCATCTTCATAGCATCTGACAGAGAGCATAATCCCTTTCCTTTAATGTTGTTATAACGAATGTCCAATCTGTTGAAAAGATAACGAAAAAAATATGACAAGAGTTTGATTTGCTTGAATAATGAATGGCATTAACAAATTTTCAGTTGACGACAATGGTCAAGGGAAAGAGAGCAAAAGTCAAGACACAGTATGGTTTTCCTTTAATGTTGTTACAAGGAATGTCCTATCTCTTAGAAAGATAACCAAAATGAAATGACCAGAATTTGATTTGGTTGAATAATGCATGGCATTTATTGACAAATTTTCAGTTGACAACAGCTGTCAAGGGGAAGAGAGTAAAACTAAGGACACAAAAGGCTGTGGGTTCAATTTCTGTGTGTAGCAGTGTCCAATTTGCTACTTTTCATAAATCCACATTCAGCACAAGTGCTGGTTATGTAGCAGAATCAAGAGTCATTAATACAAGTTGTAAGAACTTGTTTAACAAATTGATTTATACATATCAACACCACATTATTCACAAACCATTGACTGTACATGCACATAACTTATCTACTTCATGTGAAATGAACAAAAAAATGCTGTTTGTTTTGAGATGATGACTCTTTCAATCACCACACAGAACATAATCTAAATGATAAGGGTTTTTGTAAAGAGTTTAGAAAATGCAAAATAAAGGCAAAAACAATAGACAAACTCACGTTTCAAGATTTGTGTTGTAGGTAGCAATGGCCTCTGCGAGATGCATTGCACCATCATCCTCAAGCCTGTTGTAACTAAGGTCCAGTTTCTTAATGAGTGTGTTCACTTTCAACACCTTGGCTAACTCAAACGCACCGTCCCTGGTTATTCTGTTGCTGTAAAAGATATATATATCAAATCTCTTGATTAATTAAAGTTTTCTTAGTGATATACATGTACATTCATCAATAAATCAAGAAGTTTGAAAGTAAAAAAAAGAATGTTGTTAAGACAATACAGCTTGTGTATTGTTGTACTTTTTGCGACTGGCCTGTGATGTAACACACTTGCTACTCTGAGTATCATCTCTCATCAAAATTAAGCAGATATTTAAGGTTTTGAAAAGCAGACAACACAGAAATATATTTATTACCCAATACTCTACGGGTTAAGATACCCTAGAGGTGTTAAAAAGTAGCACTCACCAACTAAGATCTAAATACTGTAGTGTGAAATTTTGCATGAGATTTTCAGCTAGACGTGTCGCCCCAAAATCTCTGATGTTGTGTTTCTGTAAATGAAGCTCTTCAAGACTGGAGTTAACCTAAGAAAAAGTAAATGATACAATACTTAAACTGCGTTTCACTCATGAAATTGACAATAACTCTTTATCAACTGCAGACAACATTTTTTTAACTTGAAGCAGACGACTTTAGAAAAGCTTTGTCAACATGTGTAAACTTTTCAGTTTTGCTGTTGTGATGTGTGAATAGATTGAAAAAGTATTATGGAAAAGAAGAGATTGCTTGTGACAAGCAATTTCTCCTTTTGCCAGAATACCTTTTGAAAATCATCAGCTGCAAGACATAAACATGTGGTGTTAGGTGGAAGTGTGCTTAAATGTTTTCCTCTTATGATATTGACATCAAACTCATTAAGTTAATGCTTGAGTACAATAGCATTGTACAGAAATACAATGCTATGGTTTGGAAAACAATAAAAGACTACAGGGATACAATTTTAATGAGTAAATCATTGATTAAAGAAAACAATCAATGGAATCCTGAGAAGGTTTTAGTGGGTATGTAGTACAACTCTAAAATAAATCATCAAGAATATGTTTTTGAACTATATATGCTAAACCAATTGATCAATCAAACATTCAATATATTATAATTGGATAGAATAAAACAGAACTTAAGTTAAACAGAAACAAAACCAACATTAAATTGTTAAAAATGGTTGTTTCAAACAAAACATCATTTGGAATTACAGCTGAATAAATCATCATAGCCAGTAAAAATGTATAAAGATAATAAAGAAAGTAAGGAAACAAAGAGTCTTATACCTTTAAAACTTTTGCAAAGTGAACAGTAGTCTCCTCTTGCTCTGAAAACAGCAGCGGTCGATTAACATTCAATGCTTTCAACGTTTTATTGGCTGTCAATACTGTCCCGATAGCTATCACACTTTCTGTTTTCTACAAAAAAAAAAAAAAAAAAAACGTTTTGTAAATTACAAGATTAATTTTCCTGCTTATCAGTAACCAATATTCAGCTATCTTAAAGTGGAGATTTTTAATTTGTTACAAGTCAATTCAGTGTCTGTGTGGCCTAGAGGTAAGATTACAGAATTCGTTAAGACATATCACCTCTCAGGGTAGGTTCAACTCCCGGTGCCGTTCTGATCCCAAAAAGCAGCAAGGTGAAAATGATTTATTTCTATCAAGGAAACGGTCGTCCATATTGAATAGAATAAGCTTCAAGTTTCTGTCACATTTAATATAGAATGAATAAATTTAAACTTAATGAATTAATCAAGTCTTATAACACCAGGCTACCGTTTCATGAAACATTTTATGTCAAACTTTCAGTCCAAAACAACATTCCCTATTATTTCAATATTGAGCTGAGCAATATTGCATTGTAACACATCATTTGGATCCACTTTCCAAGACCCTTCCAAAGACATGTCACATGACAATGTTGTGTTCGCATTAAATATACTATCCATATCTATCGGTTTTCAAGTTTTGCAAATATTTTCCTTTACTATAGGTTAGTAAAACAGGACCCAGTACATTACCAAGTCAGTATCACCGAGATCCAGGGCATGTAATGTAGAATTGATCTGTAACATCTGAGCGAAAAACATCCCTCCTCTATTACCAATCTTGTTACCATTCAGTCTCAGAGCCTTCAAACCAGCATTTCTCTGAAACCCAAAACATCTAATGTGTTTAATTCTTTTCAACTGTTAGAAAAGCAGAATGAAGATGAAAAACAACAAAAACCAAAAAACAGAAAATAATCATCAATATCCTTTCCAGAATTTGGTTACGAACATCGAAGGGTTTTGGACAATAAAGGGACTTGCTCATGAAGAGCAGTTTTTTTGTTTTCTTCAGTATTTCACAGCTCACGGAAATACCCGAGTAGTTCTGATTGATCAAGTACTTCAGTCCTCTCTCACTACATATTTTTTCAATACTTACATGTAATGCCTTTGCTAATACTTCTGCACCCTCTTGTTCTATGTCATTACACATCAGATTCAATTCCTCAATGGTGGAGTTTTCCTATAAATACAAAATGAGTAATGCCAAACTTGGCTCAAAGTCATGAAGAGTTATGTGATAGGGAATTATCAATTAACATCAGACTGCATTTCTTAACCCTTATAGTGCTGAAACCAATTTCATGCTTATGCAAACAGGTTAGATCGCAGGCCAGCCGCCAAGTAAACTAGCCACTTACCTGTGATCTAACCTATTTGCTACTCTGAGTATCTTTCCTCAACAAAATTAAGCATATTTTTAAGATTTTGGAAAGCAGTTGACACAAGTCTATTTTTAGAAAATTACCCAACATTCTAAGGGTTAACTATCCTGTAAAGTTATATCGGGAAAGCATATTTCAGAATAAACAATAAACAATTTCTATTTTTGCCAAATCTGAAATCATATATGTTCTTTACAGTTGTTCTTGAAATTAAACAAATCAGTTTTCTACTATTTAAGTAGTACAGCTCTAGTATAGCTCTTAATTCTGATTGTTTTGCCCTGTGAAGTTGCATGAACAAGAAAAATTACACATGAAAAGCATAAATATTCTCTATTTGTCAACTGTAGTGAAGGTTTATTTTTTCACGTTTTAAGTTTATTACCAAATGTTAAATGAAAATATACATTAAACTAATCATTGTGCCTAATAAGTGATGAAGTTAAAATGCATAAATTAAACTCATTCTCTCTTTTTAATCACAATGTTTTAATTGTGTGAATGGTGCAAAAACATCTTTATCATCATGTAACAGTGGGCTAGGAAATCAGAAAATCTATAAATACCTCTAACAACTTAGCCAGGTGCTTACAGCCTTCATTTGTTATATTGTTGTATCTGAGATCGAGGCTGGCCACAAAAACATTGTTCTGCAGAAGCTTGTAAAGCGCCTCACAATCTTTGTCATCCAGACGCTTTTCTGTTAACAGTTTGTTGTTTCCTGCCAGATATAGGTGCATCTTGTCTTTGATTTCACTAGAAATTCAAAACTTCCCATTACTGAACACTGTTAGCCGAAGTTATGTACATCAAGTATAATTTCAGTAGTATAACTATTCATGAACAAAAGAGTTGTTGGAATTGTTTCATCCTAATAAGTCTTCAGAATCAATGTGATTTATTAAGATTTCACAACAAACGAGACTGTCAAAAGCATAATTATCTATATAACACATTTATTGTTTTCTTTGAAAAGCAACTGCAAAAATAATTAAATGATGTGATAATTTATTTTTTTAAATATAAAAAAATAAAGCTGCAGCTTTAATTTGCACATGCCAAGAAATAAAATACAAGCCTCTGTAACAAAGGCAATTTGCTCATAAAGAGAACGTTTTTTTTAATTCCCACATGGTTTTAACCCTTATAATGCTGAGTACTCTTCCAAAAATAAATGTTTGTGTTGTCTGCTTTCAAAAACCTTACTTACCTGCTTAATTTTTATGGTGAAAGATACTCAGAGTACCAAACAGGTTTGATCACAGGCTAGCCACCAATTTACTTGGCGGATGGCCTGGATCTAACCTGTTTGCATATCTATGCATGAAGTCAGTTCCAGCACTAAAAGAGTTAAATATCCTCCTTGATGCACAGGGTGAAACATACCATCGAATAGTTAATAGTTATAGCAGATACTGTCTAGCAAGTCATGAAGCCATTACTATTGGAGTTATGATAATAGAACAAAGGACCAAAACTTTAATTGCTATAAGCCAATTACCTTTTCTGTACTTCCTTAAGTGCACACAGATTTAAATTAAAAGGACTATCTCACAGATTTAAATTAAAAGGACTATCTCACAGATTTAAATGTTAATCTTTTTAAATATAACGTCTAACTCTTCTATCAATAAAATGGCATCACATATCTACCAAATTACAGACATCTAGATTATTTATACACTTTTCATAACATTTCATAACCATGTATATAACATATGGCACATTTATGTTACAGACTTAGTGAACAGTTAAAACTGTTTATTTTGTAAATGATTATCATTTAGTTCTGTCTTGATAAATAATTGAAATGGGTATGAGTGTTTTGTAACCAGATTATGAAATGGGTCAACTCTCTAATCATGTGTCACTAACAAGGTGCATCAAAGAGCAACCCATCACTATTTATAAGCCAAGTTTTTTCAATAAAAGCACCGAAGGGCCAAATGCTAAATTCACAACTATTCAATGAAACCACAGGTTTTCAGCATTTTTAAAATATAAATACCGAAATTGGCCATTTATTTAGTGATGAGCATTGTTAAAACATCTTTTTAACATTAGTTATTTATGTAACACATTCTGTGAGATAGTCCCTTTAACATGTAAGCATGCTTGTAATACAAGAACTGTGGATATATTGCAGTGCTATAGTAAGTGCTTTGCATATTTCAAAATCCACCCTCTGACCAGTTTTTATAGAAATAGGCTTCTAAAAAATACCAGTTCATTGTTCAGAAAGTTGTTATAAGAATTTGCCCTTGTGACCATACTTTTGACCTACATAATATATTCAAGATTCAATTTAGCAAACATTCTGAAACAGTTTGATGATTGTTTGTATGATTTGTATAGTGATTAATGCTGTATCAATAATTTTTCAGTTATAATGGGCTTCCTGGATCCACCAGTTCTAGGCTAGGGCTCTGAAGTGGCTTGCCAAAGATCACTCCAACAAAACAAGAGTTGTCGGTGGGGCTCAAACCTGAGAATATCATCCTTGTTAAATATTGAAAACAAAATCAAGCTTCTATACTGTTAACTCTTTACCACCTGCAGACAACATTTTGTCTTGATTTGAGGCAGATGACTTTATAGAAACGTTTTGTTAACATGCGAGAATTAATAAACCTTTCAGTAATGTTATGCTGCTGTGATTTGTGAAAAAAATGAAAAATCATTGTGGCAAAACAAGAAATTGCTTGTGACCAATCTGCCGTAGGATGCAAAAATGTGGCGTTAGGTAGTAACATGTAAATTAATTGTTGACCCATGAAGGGACAGGCACAGACACAGGACATCTTGGAATTAAAGAAGGCTCATCTATGAGCTCAATAATTGAGCTACCAAACTAATTAAGCAGATTAAAATAAATGTAAATCTTGACCAAGAATATTAAAAATTTGGAAAATATAACCATTGAGCTTCTAATCACCAAGGTCTCTAAAGCTGGCATATTGCACAGGGATTCCTAGATATTTTGGGAGTAATGGCTATGTATAATTCATCCCCTGTGGCCTAGCTAGTGGTTAAGGTGTCAGCCTCGGGACGGGGAGGTCCAAGGTTCGAGTCCCATGGGAACTGTTCTCTCAAGGAACTTATTATAAAATGGCTTGTTTGTGAGCCGCGAGCTACTTAAATCAATGGTTACCAACTTATATCTGCTTCACATCTAGCTGGCATAGTGAAAGAAGTTGCGAGAAGTCTAGAATAGAAGTTGGAGGTATGTGGTAATCAGTGAGAAGTTTCTCATAAGACAAATTGACTGGTCCTTTCAATTGGGGTGACAATATAATAAGCAAAAACCTTTAACTTTTATAAAGTATATGTATAGCCATTACCCCAAAACAATCCTATCTAGGAATCCCTTTGGCATATTGTCATATCCAGGATCTCATTTAAGAATTGAAAATTTTATCACAAACATAAAAATCTTTTTTGAGTAATGACAAAGCAACAAATGTGGCAATGGAACTTCAAAACGGGTTTATAACCCTTTACCAAACACCAATTTGTCCAAAATTGAAAGAGTTAGCAGACTACATTTCAAAATGTGATGAAAATGGAAGATAATCTTCTGATAGAGCAGAAAACACTGTGAGAAAAGGAGAAATTGCTCATCACGAGCAACTTCTTCTTTTCCCACAATGTTTTCAAGAGTCGTCGTCTGCAACAAAGTTGATAAATTTTGTTATTGTTTGGTTATGGGTTAGATGGAGTTATGGGTAAAAATCAGTGACTTACTTACCCTTGTTTCTGTCGTCTGTAGTTAAGGTGCCAGGAATAGGAAGGTGGTGTGAACATTATGTGCATGTTTAACAATCAGTGTAGCAACAACAACAGCAGCAGCAGGCACGGCACAAAATAAAAGTGGACTAGCAAGTTAGCATTCTAAAAATGTTAACCCTAAGAATGCTGGGTAATTTTCTAAAAATAGATTTCTGTGTCGTCTGCTTTCCAAAACCTAAAATATCTGCCTAATTTTGTTTAGGAAAGATACTCAGAATGGCAAACAGGTTAGATCACAGGCCAATCGCCAATTGACTTGGCGACTGGCCTGGATCTAACCTGTTTGCATAAGCATGAAGTCGGTTCCAGCACTATAAGGGTTAAATCATGTACGCATAGACATATTGTTCAACAAACTTAACTTGATATTACTGGGGAGAATCCGTATACACGCAATTACAGTCAAACTTGTGTTAAGAGGCCAGCCTATGGGACAGAGTAAATTGGCTGTTTAAGACAGGTTGGCTGCTTAACACAAATCAATGTACACTATAAATCTAACAATGGGACTTTCTGTAGTGGCTGTTTAAGGCAGGTTGGCTGCTTAAAAGGGTGGCTGCTTAACACAAGTTAGACTGTACATTTTGTTTGGGTTTTGTCATTTGATAAACAGGGATAATTTTTGCTATGGGTTTTGCATCTTTTACTCATTAAAATCTCAAAATACTCATTGTTTCATTTCCTATGCATCCCTCAGGACCCATTTAATGAAAGAAAACATAAACTTGTGTCAATGGCTAAAATCACTTTTAAAGCTTTTACTTTCATGCTTTTAATCACCTACCTATTTGGAGAGGTTCTTTTTCCTTATATGAGACAAAAAAAGTAAAACAAGTGTCTTTTACCAAGTGGTCAGAGAAGTTTGAATCATTGAGTTAAGTTTTGTTCAAATGAAGTTTGAAAAAAAGGACCCATTGTTTTCCAAAAATACTCATTGTTTCAAATCAGATGCATCCCAAAAAACCATTGTTCTAATTTAAAAAAATATCCATAGATAAAGATAAGTTGATCATATATTCATTGAATAGCAGTTGTAACAACATGTGTTTCTGTAGAAAGAATGACCAAATTTAAATAATACGGAAACACCCAAAAGGTCTCGCAAATGTGAATTAGTCTCAAGTTAAGTTTGTTGAATAATACTCGCTTATCTATTTAAATATTTCTTAACTGTTTATATATGTAGAATGCTTGATTGATTCCTGTGTATTGTAACTTTGTTTAACCCTTCACCAACAAATACCCCAATTTACATGATTGCCACAAACTTGAAACAAGGAAAAGGAAAAAATAGATTATCTTGACAGTTTTGCCATTTTTATTATCTTTTCTCTCTTAAAACAGAAAATGAATTTGTTTTGTATCATGACTTCAATTGCTACTTAAAAATTCTTGAATTGAAAAGAGAGCAAATAAAAACCATTTACACAAAACAAGTGTTACTGGTAATTCATTGCTTCATTTGAAATTATTCAAATTGTTCTGATTATAAGCATCAGTGAACAATAAAGCATAGCATAATCTAAATAAAAAAGTTAATTCTATAATATATTTTGTAGACACCCTTTTGATAAAAGGATACATTGTTCATTAAATTGTTGTCAGTCACCTGCATAGGAACTGTTAAAATGAGGTTTAACGGAGTAAGGAGTTAAACAAATCATTGAAGCACACAATAAAAACCGAAGCTGTAACATATGGAGGATTCATTTGCAGAAAAGTTTCATCTAGTTTTACAGGCGGAGTAATTGTAGTAGGGGTCTCGATTAAGAAGGTAGAGTTGAATGTGTAAGCGGGCCGGATAGCTCAGTCGGTAGAGCATTCGCACGGTTTGCGTAGGTCCCGGGTTCGAGTCCCGGTCTGGCTGCATGTTTTTCTCACCTTGGTTACATTGGCGCCCAACGTAAATGACCCACGAGAGCTACAGTGATAGATACTCAAGGTTCGTTCCACGAACTCTGTTCCCAGGAAATTCGAGACGAATTTCAATTGTGTGTGGGAGTATGTAGTAGGGGTCTCGATTAAGAAGGTAGAGTTGAATGTGTAAGCGGGCCGGATAGCTCAGTCGGTAGAGCATTCGCACGGTTTGCGTAGGTCCCGGGTTCGAGTCCCGGTCTGGCTGCATGTTTTTCTCACCTTGGTTACATAATCATGTTACCAATGTTTACAATCTTATGTCCTAACAAGATGGCCGCACCCAGGTATTTTTGCTTTTTTCACATACTTTTGCCAATGATAGCCACATTGTGTACCCCACATGAGTTCACCATCAACTTGCCGGTTCTGGTGGTATATGATAACCCATGCTTCATAACAGCGGTCTAACACATGGCAGAGAAATTGCAGTCAATGTGAGCACATGTCAAAAACAGTCAGTCTTCCATTGGGATTTCTCTGCTGAGTGTTAGATGTAGATGTGGTGTACACAGTGTTGGTATCATTGGCAAAAGTAGGTGAAAAAGCAAAAATACCTGTTCCATCATGGGTGCTGCAAAATTATTAGGGCCTAAGATGGTAAACACTTAGTCACATTTTGTCTCTTTTACTATAATGTTAATGAAAGCTAATATATTTCAAAGAGCATTTGCATGAAGAAAATGCTTACATAAAAGCAGTCTTATACATAAGCGAGCATTTATAATAATGTTGACCATTTTCCTGTTTAAAACATTATGTGCAAAAACAAAGAGCTTGGTTGTTCAGTTGGTAATGGGTCTTTACAATCATTCATATACCAATGTCCATCTTGATAAAGCAAAAACAGCTTTTTTAACCCTTTACCAAACACCAAATTTTCAACTGTCCCAAATTGAAAGAGTTTGCAGATGCTTTTTCAAAATGTGATGAAATTGAAAAATAATCTACTAATAGGGAAGAAAACATTGTGGAAAAGGAGAAATTGCTCGTTAAGAGCAATTTCTCCTTTTCCCACCATGTTTTCCAGAGGCGTCTGCAACAAAGTGGTCAAATGATGTTATTGTTTGGTAATGGGTTAACTGCTTATTAGGGCTGGCCAATTATAGGGTAGAATAATCAGCAGCCAGTAAGTCAGCCTGGTTACCACTAATGAAGATTAAATTTTACCTCTACCACAATTTAACATGTTTAAACTGAATTAAAATGTGAGGACAGTGATTAGGTATGAAAATCACAATTTCATTTGTGATTTTGGGTATTAACGGTAAACCATTGTGTCTAAACATGATTCTTTCACCTCTCATTGAACTGCTTCTTTTGTCACAATTTTTCTATGAGATTTATGGTATCTATGTGTTGGTTAATTAAAACAACATAAATGAGGAGAAGAGTTGATTGCCATGGAAAAATGCATACTTGCTGATAATAGATTATATATAACAATATCAATGCGAAAAAGGAAGAAACTGTTTGTGGTGAGAAAAGTTTGATTAACCCTTAGAATGCTGGGTAATTTTCTAAAGATAGATTTTTGTGTTGTCTGCTTTCCAAAACCTTAATTATCTGCTTCATTTTGATGAAAAAAAAGATACTCAGAAGAGCAAACAGGTTAGATCACAGGCCTATAAGGGTTAATGCATAATGTTTTCATTTGTGTTCTTATGTCAATGATCTAAAATTATGTTTCTAGCTTTTTGCCTATGCTATGAAAATAAAAATTACATTTGCAAGATAAAGTGCTTAAAATGAAATGATGCACTATATAGTTAACCAATGCCCCATATCAGAGTTGAAAGTCTCAATAGACAAATGAATAGCATAAACATAATTTCTTTGAAGTGGTTTTGGGTAGAAACCATCATGACAAAGGGTAAATTGCTCATAAGAAGCAATATGTACTTTTGTCACAATGGTTTCCAGGCGGTGGAAACATGTGACCGATGTTAACGATATTGTTTCACCTACTTTTTCCAATGATAGCCACATTGTGTACCCCGGCATGAGTTAACCATCAACTTTCAGGTTCTGGTGGTATATAATAACCCATGCTTTATAACATTGTTCTGTCTAACACTCGGTAGAGAAATCTTAGTTAAGTGATATTATAAGGTAATTTGTGCCAGTCGACTGCTATTTCTCTACCGAAAGTGAGATGAAACACTGTTATAAAGCATGGGTTTCTTTAGGTGCTGGTGCAAAAATGTGATATATAATGTGAGGTAATGGGTAAATTTCACATAAAAAGTTTGAAGCACACCTCAAGGTAACAAAAGTGTTCTTTTAATAAGGATGAGAATGAACATGCTCATGCAACAACAGTAAACATTTACACTGCAAAACAAGAATTAATTAGAGCAAATGTTAGGTTCATATCCCTGTATAAAATATTACTTGATGGGGTCAAACATAGAATAAATTAATATACCACATTATGCATTAGACAGATCTATGAAATCTGCTTGAGTTCTGGCCAATTAATCCTTTACCAAACGCCAAATTTTCTACTGTCCAAAATAGAAACAGTTGGCAGATGACAATTCAAAATGTGATGAAATTGAAAAAGAATCTTCTGGTAATTCAGAAAACATGGCTGGTAAAGGAAAAATTCCTTGATAAATGACAAACTGGTCAAATGTCGTTATTGTTTGGTAATGGGTTAATAGGACCATATGGTTTCAAGTTCTTTTTCTTTTTTTTCTAACAAAAGATTTTCATTCAATACTCACTGCAGAACTAGAATAATGGTCATCTTAATATACTTACAAAACACCATCTTCTTTCTCTTTATCAAACATCTTCACAAAGTATGGATTTTGGGGGATCCCCAGTTCTGTACAAATTGCCTCATAGCGGAAGGCTGTTGAGTGGATGTCTGACATTGCTCTACTGAAAATAAACCACATATAATTGATTATACTGCTTGTTGTGTTATTTCATGATCATATTTATTTTTTTCCCATAGGCTGTAACATTTAAGTACATTTATGAGTTACTTAATATGGTTTTTGAATCAGTTTTCCAGGCCTTTGATTTTGAAACAATACCAGAAAGCAGGTAGATCTATATCTGCTTAATAAAACTAGGTGTTTGAATTACTATCTCATAGATTGGGACTTTTAACGATTTGTATTTGAAATAATTTTTCTTCAATATAGATTTCTTTAGTAGCATAAAACACCAACCCTGTTTATAATCATTCAGAAAAGATATGGATCATTTGTATTGAAGATATTGCAAACCATTTAAACATTACTAAACGCTCAATATTAAATCCAATATACATGAGTGACTATAAAGAGTACAAGTACCTGAGACGAAATTACCTGAGCAGATATTGTGGCTGATTGAGGCCGAGAACAACAACAACAACAAAAAACAGTTTATGTCTTAAACAGTAAGAATTTAGAGCCTGTTAACATTGAATTGAATTCTCTTCAAACCATCAAAAAACAGGCATTGCAATGCTTGAAAATAGGTAAAGAAATTATAAAATATCAGTAATTTTGTTTAGCATTTTCATCCTATAAACCCATGGCCCCTGATTTCTGAGAAACATGTTCCTGATTTCCCAGGGATTTACGGGACACAAGATCCTGCTTCAAATACGCATAAATCCTTAGGTAGGACCCGTCAATTCACTCGACCTGTGTCCACTGGGACACAGCCATGTTTGGTATGCCTACTATTAAAATCCAAAACCATGTGAGTCCAAACAGCAAAGGCTAACTCTTTCTTTCTACTGTAATGGTTCAAGTTTTCCCATATTTTACAGCCTATCTATAAATAGATATAAATATAGCTGTCCTTTAACCAATCGTATTGAAGGGTATCCAAATAATCCAATGGAATTTGTGTTTCTATGCGCGCTATGCAGTTTTGTCGTTTCTCATTATGATTTAGACACTTGTAACTTGATGGTTTTTCTTACAATCAACAGGGCTATTGACATTGATCACATGAAAGTCTGCTAAAATGTCAAAACAAGGCGACCTACAAACTTTCTTCGGTAAAAGAAAAGCAGAAAATGACAAAGAACTGTCTCCTTGGGGCAGTTCAGGGTTAGAAAAGGCAGAACAATCTCAAAATCAAGTCTTGAAAAAGATCGGAAATCCCTTTTTATCTGGTATGATTGTTTAAAATGGCTGAAAAACAAAATTGACTTGATGTTATGCAATACTTGTTTGTCAACTAATTAAATAAATACAAAGACAGGACCCCTATTTTCAATGATGGGACCCCCAACATAATCAAATTTGAGTCCAAAGGACCCCCAACCATTCAGCTTGATGTAAAACCCTGTTTTCCTTTATTGATTTTCCATTGAATTATCAGAGAATATGAAACTAGAGAGCTTTAAGGGACATGTTTTAGTACGGCAAACTCGTGCAGATCAGTCCAAATTACAGTGCTTTCGCATTCTGGTCACTTCGTCTACAAAACAACTAAGAGAGTATCTTCGTCTACGTTAATCTTGCAATATTCATCTTGATACTTTGGCTTTTTTACGTTGTATAACAAAATGCCAGGTTATCTTACGCACAAAAAACAACGTCGGATGCGAATGAATGTTTCAAAATATAAAACCCCAACCTTTTTAAATGAATTTAACTTTCCACTAGGTTTTTCTTGTCTGTTTTCTTTCCTTTTTTAAAAATTCTGGTTGTTGCTATCAACAATTTTTAGACGCTGGTTTTTGATTTCATAAAATGATTGGTCTCTTAATAATGAAAGCCGGGAACTAGTACCTTCGTTGAAAAGAGCAAACAGGGGAAATAACTACAATAGAAGAAAATAACAATTTAGGAGTTATCTCCCTTGAATTGAGGAAGATTTTCCCATTGGGAAAACTTCAGTTTCTTATCGGTCTATTCACTCCGGTTTTACTGCCTCCACCAAGACTTGACAAAACTATGATACAAATGTATCATTTGTTCTTTTTTTTCTGATTTTGATTATGTTATGTCCATGGTGTTCAAGTGTTTTAGTTTTGATGAGAAAATCCGTCATAAAAAAATAACCAAGCAACTGAGAAATAAATCTAGGCTACTAGGTTCTCATACACAACTTTGTAGAATGATGGTCATCTTTGATGTCTCTATTCATAACTTAATTGAAATCAGTAAAAATTCAGTTTAGCAAGGCATAGATGGCTATTTACACACTTTGTCTTCATGATTTCTGATAGAAGTAAATTAGACGTGTTTTTCTTATTTCAGGGCAAAGCTAAAGTTAAATTATATACATAAAATGACACTATATGTTCAGTGCTATGCAGTGAATTGTATTTTCAAGAATATTGAGCTAATACTCTCGAGTTCTAATAAGATTTGTTATGTTCTGTTGTTACGAACCTATGGTCTCTATTATGAACCTTGCTCGCAACGAGAAAAGAAAGATAACCAGCAACAAGTATTACAAACAATAACAAGTTTATTTTATGAATTATAATAGCAGAATGATTATAATACCTGTGACAATCACTTCAAGAACTATGATTAATAAATCCACAGATCCTTTCAATTGTTCTAAGCTTCCCTAGTAAATTCCAACACAGAGTAATGAAGCAGCAACGCTCTCTTAAATCACAGTTTTCACAATAACATAGATCAAGTACTTTTTGAAAGCATACTTCTTTTAGTTACACCAATCAACTCATTGGTTTCTCTTTTATAACCCTATAAAGGGTTCCTATAGAACTTTCTAGTTGCACCCAGTAAACTTATTCCTGTTAGAACAATCTGGAATAGCTTTAACAATCAAACACACACAGGGCCCTATAAAGCTATGAAGATTCAGTAATGATTTTTCCAGACCCTTCCAGTTACTTGTTTATTATATAAAAATGTTTCTAGAACATTAAAGAATTAAACATCTGACAGAATCTTCCTGATACTTATTTGTTTATTTTGATTAACAAGCATGCACTATACTAGGAGAACACGATAAACACCTAAATATAAACATTCTACTCCCTTGTAGACCCTTTAGTGGGAATTCCAACTTCTATGTCACATAGAAATACGAAACAATCTCTCTCTGCAGCGATCAAAACAATAATGAATACAATTCATATGACACCTTCCCCTTTGAAGAGAAAAAGGTTTATGCAATAAAACTTTTTCATAGTTTAAACCTCATCATAATATCAATAACAATATCTTCAGACACACATATTTTCAAATTTTACTAACATTATTTAAACACGAGACAGAGCATCAGGTATCAAATTGTCTTTGCCTTTAATGTGTCTTATCTCAAGATTATACTCTTGCAATTGCAAACTCCACCTAAGCAGGCGCTGGTTCTTGTTTTTCATCTTGTGCAAGAAACTCAATGGATTGTGATCACTGAAGACAACAATGGGAGTGACAGATGAAGTAAGATAAACTTCAAAATGCTGAATAGCAAGAATAAGAGCAAGACACTCATTTCCAATTGTTGAGCAATTTCTCTGCTGTGGGTTAAATTTTCTAGAGAAATAACACACTGGGTGATCAACTCCATTGCCGTCCTCTTGCAACAGAACACCATCTGCTCCAACATCACCTGCATCAACTGCTAGCTTGAAAGCTTTGTCAAAGTCCGGAGCTAAGAGAACTGTTGCGCTCATGAGTATGGCTTTGAGTTTGTCAAAAGCTATCTGGCATTTATCATCCCAAATAAATTTCTGTCCCTTTTTAAGAAGATTTGTCAATGGTTCTGCTATTATTGAGAAATTATTACAAAATTTCCTGTAATATCCTGCCATACCCAGAAATCGCATCAGTTTTCTTTTACAATTTGGTTCCGGGAACGCATTGATGGCCTGTACCTTTGCATCGATTGGTTTTACCTGGCCATGTCCAACAATATGTCCAAGAAATGTTACACGTGCATGGCAGAATTCACTCTTGGCAAGGTTGATGGTAGGCTTAGCCTCACTCAAGCGCTCGAACAAGTTTCTGATGGTTTGTAGATGTTCATCCCACACGTTGGAATGTATGATGGCGTCGTCAATGTATACGTCACAGCCGTCTAGACCAGAAACTACCATGTTCATGAGCCTTTGGAAAGTGGCAGGAGAATTCTTCATTCCAAATGGCATAACTTTATACTGTTAAAGCTGATTCGACGTTACAAAGGCAGATGCTTCCTTTGCTCGATCAGTCAATGGCACTTGCCAAAATCCTTTAAGCAGATCAATTTTGGTCACATATTTTGCATGACCCACTTTGTCAATACAATCGTCTATTCTGGGAATTGGATATGAGTCCGTCTTTGTCACAGAGTTCACCTTCCGGAAATCCGTGCGAATTCTGTATGAGTTATCCGGCTTTGGAACAAGGATACATGGTGAACTCCACTCACTCTGGCTTTTCTCAATCAGATCATTTTCTAACAGATAATCAATTTCTTTCTGAAGATGTTTCTGTTTCTCTGGATTCATTCGGTATGGATGCTGCTTCACAGGTGTCACATTTTTGTCAATAACAACATCATGGTATATTTTATCTGTCCGTGTTGGAACGTTAGGAAACAAATGTTCATACTCATGTATCAGCTGTTTGAGTTCTTCTCCCTCCGCAGGCTCAAGATGTTGGAGTTTCTGATCTAAGTTTTCCAGAATTGTCGAGTTGGTCAAATTTGCTGAACTATCACAGTCAACTTTTTCACTGCTTTCAGTCGTTGAGTTTGGAAGTGATTTTGTCACAGTCACAGGTTTTATTAATGAGTCATTCCTATCATAATATGGTTTTAACATATTAACATGACACATTTGATTTTGTTTGCGCCTCCCAGGAGTATTGACTATGTAATTCAAATCACTAACTTTTCCTTTTACAGTATATGGACCAAAATACCTAGCCTGTAATGGTCTTCCAGGAATTGGAAACAGTGCAAGGACCTTGTCACCTGGGGAAAAACCTCTCTCAACTGTATTTTTATCATATCTGCTTTTCATTTTGCTTTGACTAAACTTTAGATTGGACTGAGCAACTTCACAGGCTTTCGTAAGCCTGTTACGAAAGTCTGAGACATATTGCAACAAGTTCAAGTCAAGTGTATCTGTTGAAAGAAATTTCTCTATCAGGACTGTAAGTGGTCAATGGACAGTGTGTCCAAATACCAGTTCAAAGGGACTGAACCCAAGAGATTCCTGAACAGATTCTCGGACTGCAAATAACAGTAAATGGATACCTTCATCCCAGTCCTTCTCAGAATCAAAGCAATATGACCGAATCATGTTTTTCAATGTTTGGTGGAATCTCTCTAGTGCACCCTGGCTTTCTGGGTGATATGCAGATGACCTGTACTGTTTTATTCAAAGTTAATACATGACCTGCTGGAATATACCAGACATGAAGTTTGAACCTTGATCTGACTGAAGAGATCTTGGAAGGCCAACTAATGTAAAAAATTTCACGAGTGCTTTAACAATGGTTTTTGCTTTTATATTTCTTAACGGTATTGCTTCAGGGAACCGTGTTGAAGCACACATGATTGTTAACAAATACTCACATCCCGACCTAGTCTTAGGCAGAGGACCGACACAATCTATGATTATTCGGCTAAAAGGTTCCTCAAAAGCAGGGATGGGCTGAAGTGGTGCTTTAGGTATGGTTTGTTAGGTTTACCTACCATTTGACATGTATGACATGATCTACAGAAATTTGATACATCTGATTTGAGTCCAGGCCAGTAGAAATGTTCTAATATTTTATGATAGGTTTTATTAACACCTAAATGACCTGACATTGGAGTTTCATGGGCTAAACTTAGTACTTCATTGCTGAATGACCTAGGGACCACAATTTGATGTTTGACCGCCCATTTATCCTCAGCAGGGTCTTCAGGGGATCGCCATTTCCGCATTAATACACCATGTTTAGTGTAGTAACAAACAGGATCTGTTGAAGTTTCTTCTTCATGCACAGTCCTGTCAAAGAGATTTGAAATCTCAGGATCAGCATGTTGTTCTGAAATCAGCTGTGACCTTGACATTGGGTCATGACCTTTTGACTAAAGATCATGTTGTGAAGGCTGGTCAGAATTTGAGGAGTCTGTCTTGTTCTGAGGCAGACGGGGTGTAGGAGATTCTTTAATCTGTTTCAAAAAACTGACCTATAAAAGTGTCAGCTAGGTCAAAATCTGAAGTTTCATTCTGAATGGCTTTCTTTGCCATGGCTCGACTAACTGCAAAAGAAAGATAGAGTTCAGGTATTTCCTGCTCTATAGGATCTGGAGTTTTATCCAATGATGGTGTGTCAGTTACAAGTTGGTTTACCACAATCTTGTCTCCAGCTAGGTCGTTGCCTAGTAACAAATGGACACCTTTAAATGGTAATGAAGAGGTCAAGCCTACAGCCACTGGCCGAGTTACCAAATCAGACTTTAATTGAATATAATGAAGAGGTACATTTACAAATCCACACTCTACCCCCTGTATCAGGACGTCTGTTCCTGATGAAGATTTATCAGAAAAAGGCAGTATATCTGCCAAAATAAGAGATTGGGAAGCCCCAGTATCCCTTAGTATTTTAATAGGAGTAGGTGGGTTTAAGTCACCCTTGAGTGACACAGAACCTTCTGTTAAGAATGGTTCAAAAATCTCCATAATAGAGTCAGACTTGGGTTTTTTTACCGTTTCAATAGTATCATGTTTGACACAAGACTAAGACTGAGACCTTGATGTTGTGAGACCAGTTGGTTTTGACTGATCATTAAACTGCTGTTACCTTTTTAAGGAATAACAGTCAGAAACAATGTGTCCTAATTTTTACAAGTTTTTACAATAGTTACAAAATGGTTTAGACAAGGGGTTTTGACCTTTGTTTTCATTTGGTGACCTTGGCTTTTGATTATTTTGACTATGATATGCTGCAGGGGAAATCCCATAACTAAATTTGGTACTGATCTGTGCATGAGCGGGCCTGGGCCTATTAGTGAACGAGATCTTGTAAGAGAGTAGTCATCGGCCAAACGAGCAGCTTCTTCCAAATTTTCAACTTGTTTCTCAACGAAAAATGATTTAACATCACTACTTATACAACTTTTGAATTCTTCAACTAACATAAGTTGCCTCAATTTTTTTCATGATCTTTTTCAATTTTCTAAGATGAACACCATCTATCGAACAACTGTTCCTTCGTACGAGCAAATTCTACATGAGTTTGTCCCGCGTCTCTCCGGCAGTTTCTAAATTTTTGCCGGTAAGCCTCCTGGACCAACTCGTAGCCTTTTAATATTAATTCCTTGACTTTCTCATAATCGGAACTCTGTGCTACTGATAATTGCGTGTAGGTCTCTCTAGCTTTACCAATAAGAACGCTTTGCAACAGCAAAGTCCAGTTCTCCTTGGGCCAATTTAAGTTTTCTGCTACCTTTTCAAAATGCAAAAAATACTTATCAACCTCTTTTTCTTGAAACGGAGGAGCTAACCGAATATTTTTTGTGACATTAAGACTAGGAGGTACAGCTGACCGATCTGCCCTTTCTTTAATTTCCATTTCTTTTAGTCTAAATGCCAATTCTCTGTCTTTTTCCTCTTTTTCTACTTGTAATTATAATTTAAGCATCTCAATTTCTCTTTCTATTTCTCTTTCCTTCTCTCTTTCTTCAAATTCGAGTCTTATTTTAAGTTCTTTCAGTTTTAAATCTGATTCTGACTCTTTTATTAAAGAAAGAGCAGCGTCTCCCAAACTGTTTTCATCGACGAAGTATTGAACCAAAGTATTGAAAATTTCTTGTTTGCACATAGACGACTTAATTTCAGATAAGCCATAATGTTTAGCCAGATTGAGCAAGTCGGTTTTCTTATTTCTTAGCTAAATTCAATTTCTCCTGGGAAGGATCACTTACAAAACTGTTTTTGTCAAATGACATTTTTACTTGCTGCTGATTAGTACAATATTCAAAACTGTGATGTAAATTTCTGAAATATAGATCTATCTGTTACAAAATTAAATTTGCCAATGAAAAATGTTCAATATCCCGGACGAGCCCCCAATTTCTGTTACGAACCTATTGTCTTTATTATGAACCTAGCTCGCAACGAGAAAAGAAAGATAACCAGCAACAAGTATTACAAACAATAACAAGTTTATTTTATGAATTATAATAACAGAATGATTATAATACCTGTGACAATCACTTTAAGAACTATAATTAATAAACCCACAGATCCTTTCAATTGTTCTAAACTCCCCTAGTAAATTCCAACACAAAGTAATGAAGCAGCAACACTCTGTTAAATCACACAGTTTTCACAATAACATAGATCAAGTACTTTTTGATAGCATACTACTTTTAGTCACACCAATCAACTCATTGGTTTCTCTTTTATAACCCTATAGAACTTTCTAGTTGCACCCAGTAAACTTATTCCTGTTAGAACAATCTGGAATAGCTTTAACAATCAAACACACACAGGGCCCCTATAAAGCTATGAAGATTCAGTAATGATTTTTCCAGACCCTTCCAGTTACTTGTTTATTATATAATAATGTTTCTAGAACATTAAAGAATTAAACATCTGACATAATCTTCCTGATACTTATTTGTTTATTTTGATTAACAAGCATGCACTGAAAGATACTAGGAGAACATGATAAACACCTAAATATAAACATTCTACTCCCTTCTAGACCCTTTAGTGGGAATTCCAACTTCTATGTCACATAGAAATACGAAATAATCTCTCTCTGCAGCGATCAAAACAATAATGAATACAATTCATATGACACTGTTAACACATACAGTCAAACTTGTGTTAAGAGGCCAGCCTATGGGACAGAGTAAATTGGCTGTTTAAAACAGGTTGGCTGCTTAACACAAATTGATGTACACTATAAATCTAACAATGGGACGTTCTGTAGTGGATGTTTAAGGCAGGTTGGCTGCTTAAAAGGGTGGTTGCTGAACATAAGTTAGACTGTACAATGTGTCCTTTCGTTGTTAAAACTCGTGGCCCAATCCTTTTTCGTATTGCTATGCTGTACAGATATGAATTGAATGGTGTTTTTTTTTGCAATAAAATATTATTAAGCTTTCGTTTTCTATCGGCGAGTTTCTATAGCCATAAGAGTTTCCATAAGGGTTTCTATAATAGGTCTTTGCCGGAGGATTCGCCATTAGCCCACTGTATGTTCTCACACCGCACAGCTGCGTCATTTTGTGATTGTACACGTCAAGCTTCTGAAGGACCAAAGACAAATTATAACAAGAATGGAGATTTGCGAAATACATTTACTCAAATCAATATTTCATTTACATTTAACCGAACATTTACATAGATCTAGCTCACTGCAAAAGCTTTTAGAAGGATATTCAACACAAAGACATATATTTCAACAGCCAAGTAGTAAGTGATTATGGAAAGTAAAGTCGATAAAATTTGCATTCAGGATTTGTAGTTGTTTGTTAAAAGTGTGGTAAATGCCAACAAAATCCCGGTGTTTTAAAGCGGCTTGTTCACAGATGTGAGGAAATGGGGATGTTAAAATGTCAATTTATTACAAACTGTATATGACACACACCGAAAAGAAGCCATTAGAAGCTTTAATTATATCGTTTTAATTAATAACAAGTGTATACAGTGTACTAAGATTTATTGTAATTCAGAAGCATGAAAACGCTTTTTTGGGGGGATCTACCGCATGTTAACTGTAGATATAATGGCTACCTTGAACCAAATTAGCAATTCATAACGTTTTAATGACGTAGAACACACCAGTAAAGAAACCGTCGTGCATTTAGGCACTTTTACTTGTTTTCATTTTCTTATCACTGGACAAACACCTCTAAAGGGACAGGTACTATCTCACAGAATAAACTCTGAAGATAATCCACGTTAAAATAATGATATGACCAATCATCAACGTCACTAAACAAAAGACCTGTTATGGGTTTTTTTTTATTCTAAAATTGCTGGAATTGTGTGTTTCTGTTCTAAAATGTGAGAAAAAAACTTCCGCGCCATTCAATGCTTTGATTGCAAATTTTTACATTTTTTTTTATTTCGCATAACAGGAAAATAATACATGTACAAATGCGTTGTCAAACGCCTGTGAGACTCACATAATGACGATGTCTTAAGATACCACCGCTTAACGTAAGCGGGTTATTCAAATTCTTATACATTGTTTTACTTATGGAACAGACTGAACAGTTTTCTATATTTACAAGCAATTGTGTCTTATCTCGAACCAAATATTATGAAAGGGCTGAAAAGTTTATCAGTAATCCAGTTGTATGTAACTATATAGATCTATGGTGTGATTTTATCGGTAAAATACATTTCATTTTGAAATGATTACATCCCCAATTTGTGAGCTAGCCCTTTAAACAAAAAAGTCCCCGTTTCTAACGTACCATTTTTTAACGAACCGCGCAAATGGACCTTTCAAAGACACAAACACATCCGATCAGAAAAAAACACTGCCGTACACTGAGCAGTTGTGTTGTCTATATATCTACCAGCATGTTCTCTACAGCAATGCATTAGGTTCACTAATATGCATGAATGTTCGACGAACGTTACAATTTTAAGCTTGGATTGAATGATTAACAAGCGCATTTAACTCTAAGTGATTTCAAGGTCTCATAAGCATGGGCTCTGTATTCAGAACTGCTCAGTAAAAGCAGGAACGGATTTGCGACATGGCCAACCAATGTCAAACGAATGGCATAGAAAAACACCAAATTGACATCCTCTGTCTTATCTTTGATAATGTTGGTATTGTAAACCACAAGAGCCATTGTTGGTAGAACTGTGCTTATGAAATATACAACTGTTATCAACATCAGGGACACATTTGTCCTGGCCATGCTTCTCGCACGCCTTTGTTGTTCTAGCAGCACGCATGAAGACGGATTCTCCCCGGAACATTGCACGGAGCTATCCCGGTTCGGAGTGAATGTATTGCAACCATTTCTATCCTCAAGAAGACATCTTATCTGTAGCTGTCCGTTGACAATTGCACGTCTCTGTAAACTAATAGATTTCTTGAGCTGTCGTAGACGTTTTTTCATGTACACAGCCAATCTGATATATAGACACAAAAGGCCGATCGAAAACGCCGTCGCTCCAAAGGTTGATATTCCATACGCAATGGCCATTAGCCTTTGGTAGCTTGGGTGGTATGTACAGGCACCTGTATCGTTAATGTACGAAGACAGTAAGCTTGTCATGCTAATCACAACCGATGATGTATACACGATGAGGCATACTTTCCAAGAAGTCTTGTGTAGACTTACGCACCCTGGTCGGAAAACGCGTACATATCTATCAACACCGATGCTAAGAATGAGCAGCGTCGATACGAGAAATCCTACATGTTGGGTGAAAACATTAAGTTTACAAAGCCAGAGTGAGCCGATACTGATCCAAACTTCCGGTAAGAAGTTGCTGACATTGTAGAGAGTAACAGAAAACAAGGACAAGACGTCTCCAGCAGCCAGCGCAGTCATGTAGATGTCCGTCGATTCCATTTGTTTCTTTTTGATGAGCACAGTCACCAGAACAGAATTACCGATGGTTCCCAGCACAAGCATGGTGACGGTAATAACGACTGCAATATGACGGCTCCCGACGGGAACCAGTAGGTACAATGGAACCGGGTCCGTTTGGTTTGCACCTGTAGAACCGTTCATCAGTAGTCTTCTATCGTCGGTAATGTTTGGGTTGCCATATACAGAACCATTCCCATTTAGTGACATAGTTGTATATTCTTCCATGGCTATCACGCCAACATATTTCTTGCGGATCTTTTCACATACAAAGCTAGTTGTCTACTGATATAGTTGCACACCGGGAAGCATCTTTTTATATACGGGAACCGCTGGTCAGCATGACCGTTATATTAGCTAATCGATTCTATACACAGTATCAGTATATGGATTTGACACATATGTTGACTGAGGTTGCACTCCGCAATTGATGGTGATGCTGTTCCTGTTTAGTTGCACACTTGGAAGCACCTATTTATATATGAAAACCGCTGGTCAGATGCACGACCGTCATACAAGAAAATCGTTTCTATACACAATATCTGAACATGGATTGGACATATAATTTAACTGAGGTTAAATTAATTAACATAACTTTATATTAATGCTATTGTTTTTGTTTTTCTAAATCTGTTTTTCTCCGTATTCTTTCTTTTTCTTCCTTTTCTGTCTTGATTGATGTGCTAAAAAAATTTCATTTTACTAATGTCAATGACCATAAACTGTAATGTTTGTGTTGATAGAATTATTTCTAATCTCTACTGTTCTGTTAAACTCCACAAATAATAGTGATGCTCATTTCCTGAGTTATGTGTGGCTTAATGATTAAGATGGCATAATTAGTACTGGAAGGTCACGGGTTCGAACCCCATCGACACCCCTGGTTTCTTGGGAATGACAATCGGCAAGTCACTTCAAGACCATAACCTTGTACTTGTCCATCCAAGAAAGCCGTAAGAAACTGAAACTATGTTAACAAAGCGTTAAACAACATACAAAATTCACAAAAGCCATGTTACAAAACTATTTATCTCCAAAATTGAAAATCGGACTTTCTCCCATTTCCTTGTGTTCAACCTTTTCGAAACGGTATGGAATTACGTGTGGTGTTCCTTTCAATCACCAAGTTCAGTTATTTCAGCATTTCTAGTATTTCTATCATTCCATCGGAGCTGACAATCTATTGGCTGAATAAGAATGTGAGTTCTCATTGGTCAATCCAAATGTTATACAAGATAGGCATATTTCTGGGTTAAATCAAACATTGATGTCCATGCAAGGGTCTTCACAGTTTTACCCACACTTAACAGCTTTTTCAATGGGTCTTTTATGACGTAAGTTTTTCAAGTGTCAGCTTGACCTTTTATTATCATGGTATGACCAATCCGTGAGAGCGGCATCGGTTTCAGCGTGTACAAACTATATAATAAGCTCATTCGGAACACCTCGGTCATTTCTCAAAATTACCTCGGAGGTAATGGAAAGCCATTTTGAAAGTAGTCCGGCAGCATTGCAGCGACGAAGGGCATGTCCAGTGAGGAATTACTTCCGGAGGTCGTTGTACAGTACATAATAGTTCATTAACATTTAGAATGTTACTTTTTGTGTTAATCATATGCTTTTAGGACAGAAGAAGGGGCCTTTTTGACTGTTTTTCTTTTTATCTTTTGTGGGTGTTAGTCATGTTTAAAACCTTTGATTTACTGCTTTTTTCCAGATCTACATGTCGCGGAAGGCGAAGTGATAAGAAAGACGCCATTCCCAGACCCAGCATTTTGAGATGCAATTTTTGAGGGTAGTAAAAGGAGATTGCAGATAGCGAAAAAAAAGTAGCTGATCTTCTGCATGTTTGTTCGTGAAATTTTAATAGGGTACGTATTGTTGAACAGTGAAACAATAACTGACCCTTTGCAAGCGTATTCACAATCAGTGGTTAACATTACTGCGATAACAGATAAGCTCGATCTCTCAGTGTGCTAATTTGTAGAACAATACAGCTTCTATTAGTGTAGGATCACTTCAGGGAGACAATCAACACATGAGACAACTACGGCAGTTGTTTTTGTATCATACAATAACAGGTATCCCCCTATAGGAGAAGTTAGTACTACAAGCGAGTTAGATATGCATTGGTTTTACTGTGAACATGTCTTTTTGTAACAATCCATCTCGTTTTCGAAAAAGTA
Source organism: Cerastoderma edule (assembly GCA_947846245.1). Taxonomy (NCBI): domain Eukaryota; kingdom Metazoa; phylum Mollusca; class Bivalvia; order Cardiida; family Cardiidae; genus Cerastoderma; species Cerastoderma edule. Next base: position 10,238,927 of record OX401419.1, on the reverse strand, counting down.
ATAACCTTTTACCCTTACAGTGCTGGAGCCGACCTCATGCTTATGCAAACAGGTAAGATCTAGGCGAGCCGCCAAGTAAATTGGTGACTGGTCTGTGATATTACCTGTTTACTACTCTGAGTATCTTTCCACAACAAAATTAAGCAGATATTGTAATTTGGAAAGCAGATGACACACACATCTGATTTTAGATTATTACCCAGCATTCTAATGGTTGAGGAATAGAGGTAATATATAAAGACACAAATAGCACATGTACGCCTACGCAATAATAACGCACGGTGCTAATTGATTGACTGAAAAACGGCAAAAATACATAATGTCAGTTTATTAGTGTACTATACAATAAGAGCACATTTACAAGCTAGATAATATCAGGCGAAAATCGGATATATTTGTAAACAATGTGTGTTGCTAATCGACCAATGGTGTGTCATAAGCGCCAACGTAAATAGTCTGGTTCCTTTCGTACTATAATAATTTAGCAATCTCCTATGCAGAGTTAACGTTCGTACCTCACGGATACAAAATGTGGGAGCGTAGCGGGAACCAATTTACTCGGGTAGAGATTGATAAATTAGTAATGTTAAGGGACAGGTTATCCAGAATACACCTTCAAAAGCTCCCCTATAAAAATACCCCGTTCAAAAGCTCGATCATTATAATATTGTTCCATAAGTTCCATGTGAATTACTTATGTTGTATTTTTGTGGTAATTACCAAAACTACCGTTTTCTTAAGTGAAACCTCTGCGCAATGGAGACATAGACTAACTTGACCGCTATATTTAGAATTAAGTTCAGATTGTGGTATGTCTATGTATGCTTCAACAATGCAATTTCAAAGTTGAATAAGGAATATCAATTGAAGAGCACAACATTGTTTAATACAAAGCACATATTGTTTTCTCAAACATCAACACTATGGATACAAACATACAGTTAAGAATACTACCAGTGTTTGATATAGAAAAGAAAAAGAAATATATATATTCTTTAACATAAGAGGGGTTGGGTTTTTGAACCACTTGACCATCTTGAATTTATCTGGGGGCTTTTGTAGGGAGTTTTTATGAGGGGCGTTTGATAGGGGTTATAGGTTTTTTTATGGTACCAATACTAACGTACTATATAACTTCTACATACACACACACACATTCTTAATTGGTCTCATTGCCATTATGGATTAATGACTTCGTTTGTCCTGAGACAGTGCAGCAGACCAAAGACGTACACTTTATGTACTAATTGGAGGTACCATCATAACATTTTGAAAAAAGGATTATAAATATGAGTGGTTCCTGTGGGACAAAACGTTTTCCATAAACAGTTTATCTTTATTGAACACAAAGAAAGGTATAAAAGTAGCATCCTAGTAAAGAATACGAAATAAAATCGCCCACAAAGATCGCGTCTTTTTCCGCTCAAAATAGATTATGGACACCTCCACAATCTTCATGTGTGATTATTAGTTACCTTAATCTTCTGTAAATTAATGAGTTACTCAACTTTACGAACATAATTAATCTCACTCAGTAAAACAACTGCTAGATCGGTATTTCCTAAACAAAAATGAACAAGGGCGCTTTTATATGAGTTTAACAGGTATTTGTATGAATCTGCGGACAAATTCCCTTCTCAACACATTCATATGTCAATCTGACACAATTTACCACACACTACCTAAAATCTCCATCATTCTTTCAAAAAAAGTTTGTATCAGTTAAGAGAATGGCACAACACGATACATATTACGAACAAAATGTGTTTTTTTAGTTACATACAACATCAAAAGCAGACACCTCTTCATAACACGTACTAGATATAACATGTTTGATATAAGATACATATAGATATCATTTTCTGCCGACTTTAATGACGTGTCAACATATTTCAGTTATATTGCAGCTTTTTGAATTCTTCGTTTAGATTCGAATGTATGATATAACATTATTTTTTTCAACAAAATACGATTGGCAAATATGGGAACACCAATCACCAAAAGTTATGTTAGTTGATTTTCCGAGTGAGACTCGGTGAAATGTAACTGCATGTAGTTCTTAAGAATGTTCATATTATTGTAGGAACTAAACATGAAAGTATGATTTATTCAAAATATATTTGCTGAAAAATGGATATCAAAGAGTACTTAGATCCTTTGTTTAACGTTTTAAAATGCGTTTGGACACTCACAAAAACGTTTGCACGACCTATCAAACATATCCAATGTTACATTTTCATTTTGTATCACGTAACATACCTACTAGGACCGGATGTTATTATTTATAGGATAACTTGTCTATGTCTGTTCATGCTACACATCCTTTGTTAGGACTTTGGTATTGTTTAGGGATTTTGCACACTTTAATGTCCATTTAATAGGAATGTTTAAAATTCTTAGACCAGATATCAACAAGTCGACGGTCTCGGATTTGTATCTCAGTTTTGTATAAAAGAAAAAGAAATAATGACCATTTTAATATCAACGAATGTTTATGTTTTAGAGAGCTTAAAAATGGTATAAACCTAGCAATGCCTAACATTAATATCTGCAAAAAATGATGCTAAAAAATACTTGCTTTTCCTATGTCATCTATACAAAGCTACAAAGGTTGTTCATAAAATGTGAAAAAAGGTACAAAAATCATTACTTTAAGATAGATTACTCATAATCCACCATTTTGAAATACATTTATACATCGGATTACTTCGGTCGTTCTCGGTATACATCGGTCGGTGCCAGAACTATTCGCTTTACACCGAATAGTAACGGCCACGACCGATGTGCACCGAGAACGACCGAAGTAATCCGACGAAAGCATTAATTTTCAAGATGGCGCTTTATGGATATCCTTTCCTAACCTAACACTAGTGTCTGTACTAGAATTACAGGGCAAGGCTGAGGTAATATGACAAGATAATCGTAGAAATGGTTGCTAATAGCGACGAAGATGATGATGTCAGAGTACAGGCTGTGGTAGAAACCTTGTAATCGCTGAACACGTTGACAGCGTCTATGAAATAATTCGTCTCTTTCGGAGGGCAAGTTACCATGTTGATCTCCACACATTTCCGCAAGCTGGAAAAGAAGTTGGTTTCAAGTGAGTCTGGCTCATATTGAATGAATTGTAGGATTTAACCCATTACAAAACATTAACGCCGTTTTTCAGCAGACGACTCTGGAACACATTGCGGGAAAGGAAGTAATTGCTCGTGACGAGAAATTGCTCGTGACAAGCAATTTCTCCTTTTTCAACAATGCTTTCTACTCTATCAGAGGATTACTTTCCAATTTAATCACATTTTGAAATGTCGTCTATAATCTCTTTCAATTTCGGACAGTCGAACATTTGACGTTTGGTTAAGGTTTACAAACCGTGTTGACAATAGTTCAGTTATATTACGGGATTTTTGGGTGGACCAGTAGCCCTACTTGACTAGGGCTCTTTAGTGACTTTCCAAAGGTCACTTCCACGAAACCAGAGGCATCGGTGGGACTCGAACCTTGGATCCCCGAGTTCTAAGTCTACTTCATTAAGAGTTTTACAGGACTCCTTAGATGGAAATGAAGTTGGTTTCATGTGAGCCTGGCTCATTTCTAAAGATTTATGGATTTAACGCCGTGTTGATAATATTTCTGTCATGTTACGGCTCCCAGTAGGCCTAGTAGACCAGGGATCTCAAGTGACTTGCCAAAGGTCACTCCTACGAAACCAGAGGTGTCGATGGGGCTCGAAACTTGGACCTCCCGGGTTATAAGTCCATTACATTAACCACTAAGTCACTCAGAACCCCTTAGATGGTAAAGAAGTCATGTGTCTTTGATTCAATTTTAAAGAATTATATAATTCAATGCCGTGAAAACAATATTTCAGTTATGGAACAGTTTTTCTTGGATTCAACAGTATTTGGCCAAGGCTGTAATGTGTATTGCCAGAGGACAACCCTTCGAAACAAGCTACACCGGTAGGGCAAGATCTCAGGTATTTATTTCAATTTTTTTTAGACACAAAACAAATACAGCACAAGCACTTACCCACAGCTCTTGTCCGCGTCGTTCTTGTACAGTCTAGCATCATGGGCACAGGAGGTCAGTGCGAACCATTTCGCATTGTTATTGACGCAAGCAAAGTTAGATGGTTTGTCTGTAACAGTATGTACATTGGTATACTTATGTGGAATTGAGATTGGGTACTTCGAGTTAATTGGATAATGAAAAAGTCAAAATCTTTAGTTGAACCTTTATTAAATGCATGCACACTATTTGAAATATTAGTATCTACCATGACTTTTTCTTCTTTATTTTTTGCTTTTGTTGCCATTATCTCTGTCAACTAAAAGTCAGCCGTTTATAAGCTAATGGCATTACTGATCACACAAATGTTTGAAACAAGGCATATGCCAGTTTCATATAGTCCATGACCTACACATATGTTAGCTTCAAGCAGGTATAGAGTTAATTAGTATGTAACCAAATCCAAAAGGGTTGTATAACTTTGGATATCTACGGTAAATTCATAATGATATATCGATGCTCTCTAAGATAATTTTGCTTTTTTACTACTTTTTAGTAGTATATTAAACAACAATGAAAATATTTCCATTTTTAAATGTTCTTACCTGTGAACAAGCACCTTTAAAATACAAATGCTGAATCGACGCTCCCTTAGCTAATTTTGCTTTCAATAGCCTCATTTTTTAAATCGTATATAAAAAAATGAAAACATTTCCATTCTTAAATGATCTCACCTGTTAACAAGTACCTTCAACTCATTACCAAACAATAACTAAATTTGACCACTTTGGTGCAGACGACTCTGGAAAACATTGTGGGAAAATGAGAAATTACTCGTGACGAGCAATTTTTCCTTTTTCCTACAAGGTTTTCTACCCTACAAGAAGACTATGTTCCAATTTCATCACATTTTAAAATGTTGTCTGCAAACTCTTTCCATTTGGGACAGACGAAAATTTGGCGATTGGTAAAGGGTTAAAATACTAATTACGGAATACCTTTGTCGTCATCGCAGTGTTGCTCCACGTACATTGATGCATGTTCAATCTGCGTGACGTCGAAGAACATATCTCCAGCGGTTTGGTTGTGTTTAAACTGAAGATAGGCGTCACATTCTGGTAACGATTTCCCTACGCATTCTAAATTCGATTTACCCGCTCTGAAATGAGAGAATTATTCTGAACCATGAACCATTGGAGTTGCCTTATTAGATCGTACACCGATCTTAACTTAGAGTGAGAGGTGGTATTTTAGTTTAGTCTAGTTTAGTTTACCTTATTTGTTTTACATCGATTGTGAAGGAAGTTTAAATATTGTGCAAAGCCATTCTTGGTGGCTGCTTCCTGGATACTTAACCAGTATTTGTACCGATTTGATGGTTAGTCCCTGCGTTTTCATCTCACCACTGGTGACTAGATGTTATTGACAGTTTACAAACCCCGTTCATAACTATCCTGAGAAGATATAGAACATTTTTGATGCAGATATTGCACACCGATTTAACGTTTTCTTTCGAAAACAGCAATCTAAAGAGCATCAAAATGTATAATGTAAACGGTACTTGGTGAAATAAATTGTATATTCTGTTATGTTATGTAACCTAGAAAAAATTTGGTAGTTTAGGTACCACTGTCAAACGGATCTTTGCAATTGTTATCACCTCACATTATCTTACGAAAACACGGGATTTCAGCAACTTTAACCCATTACCAAACAATAACGCCATTTGACCTCTTTGTTGCAGACCACTCTGGAAAACATTGTGGGAAAAGGAAAAATAGCTCGTGACGAGCAATTTTTCCTTTCCTTTTCCCACAGTGTTTTCTGATATTTGAGAAGATTATCATCCGATTATCATCCGATTCCATCACATTTTGAAATGTTGACTGCAAACTCTTTCAATTTGGGACAGTCGAAAAATTGCCGTTTGGTAAAGGATTAATATAAAGAAATGTAATTGATTCTTGATTAAGTGACGATGATTGTACATATCAAACGTTCATCGCTGCTAGAACGTTCTGAGTTAGTCCCTATAGAGACCATGCTTCATGTTTGATCGCAATCGTATCTACTCGGCATTCTCCGGCACAAGTCGGTGGACATAATTAATTTGAAGAAATGGCCGAGGAGTTCCGTTGATCGCAATCGTATTTACTCGGCAATCCCCGGCAGAAGTCGGTAGATAAAATTAATTTGAAGAAATGGTCGAGGTGTTCCGATTGGTTTGATCGGTGATATATACGTACCCGCAGACATATCCGTGATCAGGAATTTTCGACCATGCTAAAGGACCATCACCAACTATCGGTACGGACATTTTAGCTGTGTTAACTTTCGTGAGGCATTTATAGGTGGGGCCACATTCTGCAATAGACAGGTGGATAGTTTAACCCTTTTCAAAACGCCAAATTTTCCACTCTCCCAAATTGAAAGACGACAGTTCACAATGCAATGAAATTGAAAAAAAAAATTTATAGGGCATGAAACATTGTGGGAAAAGGAGAAATTGCTCGTTAAGAGCAATTTCTCCTGTTCCCACAATGTTTTTCAGAGTCGTCTGCAACAAACTGGACACATGTCGATATTGTTTGGTAATGGGTTTAATGTACTTGATCATAGAAGAGTGACTTTGAAAGTCAAATGAAAATGTCATACATACACTACTTATTTTGAATTGTTGATTGATATACAATAAACATAGGCATTGAAGGTATATTTAATCCAGGAAGTGTCAAACAATGAACCAAACGTCCCTGGCAATTGATTCTCTATATATTGTTAAGTAAAACATCATGTCGTATTTACTTTATTGTCATGGCTTTAGTATAAACTCATTTATTTTACATCGACCGTGACGAAAGCTTGAAGCTTCTTAGACCCATTCTCTACACCTTCTTTCTATATACATTCTTAGATCAACTCTCGACCTCTTCTTTCTACAAAGGTTTTTTTTTTTTTTTTTTTTTTAATCACAAATATTTTACAATAGCCATGAAGAATAACAGCATCAATATTATGTTTGCACAAAGAGCTAAAAAACATCTTCTTTCTACAAACATAACCAGTACTCGTGCTGATTTGTGGATTTATAAGGGCACTTGAGAGATAGAGATGCCGATACTTACTACAATACGAGTCCGCATTCTTTACATAGAAAAGCTCCCCAGCTTTGAATCCGCTTGAGCTATGCTTAAGTCCTTCAATGAAGGCTTCATCTTTGAACTGCGGGCACATGTTGAACTTCTTTATGATGCATTCCAGTCGCGCTTTTTGTTCACTTCTGCAAAGAGAAACAATCGCCTCGTCCTGCTAGCTTTCCTTACTCTATTAGTTATATCATCTGTGATTTACCTTCGTTAACATAGAAAACACAATAAAGACATTTTCCTAGCTCCATTTTGTAGACCCACTATGCTTTACCACCCGTAAAACAGACAACTCAATCAGAAAACTACAATTCACAAAATATCTGATTTAAAAGGAATATCCCCATTTAATCGTTTTGGACTTTTTAACATTTTAACATCGTTTTAGGCATTATAAATCTTTATTCTTCTTATGACTTAAGCTTACTTTAACAATAAAAGCATTCGCCATGTGTTTGGCAGTAATTGTTTGTTTTAAAATGTTTTTTGGGGAAATAAGGGTTTTGCAAGGTATTTTGATTCAATTCGTTTTGTATTTAGTTTTTATGTATTGTGTATATACAACAAGACCCCCGAAGCTTAAAGAAAATGGCTACAATTAAAAACGCTTTGGCTCTAGGACCATTTTACAAACAATGTACATACCACCTCAGGGGTTATTTCATTTTAAAATTAAATACAGTAATTACAGTGATGTCTCGTTAATCCGAACACGTCCGTTCCCAACAAAATGTCCGGATGACCGAATAATCCGGACTAATGAAGCAGAGCATGTTCTTATCCACATTAAGACATAAACAGTCTGTATGCACATGTATACTTAAAACCCTTTAGCAAACACCAAATTGTCGACCGTCCCAAATTGAAAGAGTTTGCAGACGACACTTCAAAACGTGATGAAATTCAAAAATAATCTTCTGATATGGCAGAAAACATTGTGGGAAAAGGAGAAAATGCTCATCACGAGCAATTTCACCTATACCCACAATGTTTTCAAAAGTCGTCTGTAACAAACTGGTCAAATAATTCCGTTCCCTTACAATTTCGTCCGGATTGCGAGACATCCGGATAATCGGGGTCCGGATAAACGAGGCTTTACTGTATATAAGCATTCGTCAAACTCGTCACAGTAATACCCCCTTGCTGCGCCGCATCGATCACTGTCACCACTAAACTTTTATCTAGTTTTGGATGAAAATTAAATGATGTTCTGTTTTCAAGTTTTTACCGGGTAAAGAAATTGATTTAGTAAAATGCCTTTCTTGTGTTGATTTCTGACCAGTAAAATTGAATGATCTTTAGTTTTCCTTGCATATAATGCACAATGCTGGGTTTGTGTTGGGATATCGTCATTATCTTTAAACGCCATATTCCCTTCTTAGCAGATGGCCATGTAACTTTTGTGGTAGTAGTGATCAATACCAAAAAGCGAGATAACTGTGAGTAGTTTGTTCATTCGTAGACTTACCCACATAGAAATGAGTTTATATCTGCTGGTGTGGCCTTACTTAGATCTGCTTTCAGAGGATCGAAGCACTCTTTAAGGGCGGCCATTTCGTCGGTGACGCATGTTGAATCTTCAGCGTACACCAGAGTTACAACAACTGTAATGACAAGCAAAATACAAGCGATCAATTGTAAACATTTAGATTTAAAGGTGCCTATATTCAGGGTTTTTTTTACACTATAAAACATTGGCGTTATCGATACACAGGTATGACCAAACATGTTAACAGTAAGATTATTTTGTGAAACCTCTTGTTTTCAAGCTGTAGTCATACACAAAATAACAAATGTTTAATAGGATACGAATGTCGTTTACTCATTATGCATGAATGCGGTGTTAATGCTATCATTTCAGTTTGTATACAATCAATTAATCTATTCCTAACAAAATATCATGATATAAATAGACTGGATCTCCCTGAAATCGTGCACAAAGATCACGTGTTTTAAAAATAAAATCGATGTCTGTTTTAAGACAAGATAGAGATAAAAAAAAACGATGTCGTATTGTTTGGTAATGGGTTAAGACAGATAGATAGACCAGAGACCGGCATTAGCCCGATGTTCGTACCGTATCTTAGGCTGTAGTAACGTATTCTTATGACGATTCAACATGTGAAAAACATTCACTTTATAGATTGAGAAAACATCTGTGGTATGCTTAAGGTATGCTTAAGAGTATAAAATGCCTTGATTACAACGCATGACGTGAAACAATGCACACATTGCTGATATGGAGTCGGGCTTATACAGGCGTCTCAGTATATTAGAGCAATAATATTTTGTGGGAACCGTCTCGTAAATGCGGTTTTAGTATGTACACATACAATAGTACTCAATAGTATAAATGAGTTACACAGAGAATTACGCTTCTTATCCGTAGCTCTTGATTATGAATTGGAATCATTCCAAACAATGAATTCCCATCAGACAGTGCGGATGAGAGCAATGCAGAAAACACCACTTCACGAAAAACAAGCGTCTGCTAGAATCATATCAATGGTACCCTGGAAGGCAGCCAAGTTCCATTGTTTCAGAGAGGGAGCCAGCGAGCGTGTTGCCTGTGTGCACATTGTTCCTTGAATCTAATTTCGACACGATTCAGTGAAGATAATTGCTTTGGTGTTTTTCTTAAACAATAGGACAGAAAGGAGAAGAGGTTCATTCTATAACCTGAACATTTAAGATGTACTGGCACCGATTCGTGGGTTCGACCCCGGACCTTCTGTACAAGAGGTCGACGTTTTACAACTGCACCACTGTCGCCAATTCTCATTCTGATGAGATTCAATGGCTCCTAAAGTTTGAGATTTGCCGCATATAAACTGTACACATTTGGATACATTGGTGCTTTTAAAATAATTATGCGTTCAATAGGCCTACCTGTAATGCTTCAACTACATTATAGTTTGGCCTTTAGATTTTCCCTTCTGTGAAAAAGGATCTTAACCCTTTCACAAATAATAACGACATTTGACCACTGTGTTGCAAATGACTTTAGAAAACATTGTGGGAAAAGGAGAAATTGCTCATTTTGAAATGTCGTCTGCAAACTCTTTCAATTTGGGACAGTCGAAACTTTGTTGTTTGGGAAAGAGTTAAAGGGACATGTTCCCCATGTAGGTTTACCATTATCATTGTCTTTAATGATAAGCATTAAGAAAAAAAGCAAACGCGAAAAGACTGATTGGGTCAAAGGGAAGAGCAACACCTTAACAGCTCCTCATAAATGTGACTTAAAAGCATACTAGCGCTCAGAAAACCTGCAGAACTGGGTGATATGAGTTATAAATTATGATAGAATATGTTGAAACAAAGCAAAAAAACACAGAACCATGACAGTATAATGCCTGCATTATTAAGTATATATTTCTCGGATTAATGACTGTCGATCACCTGGTTAGAAAATTCACATGAAACACATAAACATACTGTCATTTCACCAATATAAACAAAGTGAACATTGAAAATGGTGGGTTCCTTGGGTTTTATTGGTTCCCAACGTTTCTTGGCTGACCTTGTTTTATCGCTAATTGTAAACAAACCTTACAGTATTAACTCTGTTAAAACCATCATGTAAATGTGTTACAGTCTCAATTCCTCTGTAAAAGGGAGTTTAATGTACTTATAAATTAATTTTCAATTATTCGAGAACTTCGAGAAATTTAAGTATAATGAGCGCAAGTATGGCTTTAAGAATCAACTCGCTATAATATGATTACTTCTCATTTCGTAGCTAAAGTAAGCGGTTCTTTTTCTTCTTTGTTTGGTTCCAGTAAAAGGACCCTTTCCCAATTTCTCTATTCAAAATTGTTTTCCCAAATAAGACCTTAATTCTCTTATAAACATTTGAGCTGTTAAAATCACCTCAGACTTTTTGTAACAGAACACTCGAACTCGAGTGCAGACTCTTGGCCCGAAGTATGTACTGACAAAGTTACTGTACTCTTAATGTCAATACTTTTAGTTTTAAAGCGGAAATAAGCTATTTATGAAGAGTTTTCTATAACTTGAAAGCGAATCCCAAAATTCCCAATTACAATTGCCTCCGCACCGAACCCTTTCCCAATTGTTGAAAAAGAAAACGCTGGTAGTATTATTTACAACAATCCATAATTTTTGAAAGTCAATTGTGCTTTATAAGCTACAAAAAAGAGCAACACCTGACAGATTTGTGACAATATGACAGAAGAATTTATCGCTAAATAAATAAAATCTTCTTATCTCATTACCAAACAATAACGCCATTTGACCAGTGTGTTGCAGACGACTCTGGAAACATGGTGGGAAAAGGAGAAATTGCTATAAAATTGAATTTGGTTAAAAATGTATTGTATTGTAAACATAATTTTATGAACAATTGTTCAACGCACATGAATGTCGATTTAATTCGACTACATGTTAGGAGTAACATGTATTAATTCATGTAGATTTAATTGACAAACAATATATTATACGGATATTTAACAGGATATGCACTACCATATTGTACAGTTACTAATAAACAAAGATTTGAGACAGTAGTCAATAGGATGATGTATACCATAACTGTTTTTCTGCCTCTTCCCACTCTCTCATATTCTTTGCAACTGCATTATTTCCTTTTTAACCATTTACTAATCGGCAAATGTGAGACTGTCGCAAATTCAATGAGTTTGCAGACGACATTTAAAATTGTGATGAAATTGAAAAAAATGATCTTTTGATAGGTGCAGAAAACATTGTGGGAAAAGGAAAAAATGCTCATTACGAGCAATTTCTCATTTCCCATCAATGTTTTTCCACCCTATCAGTAGGTTACTTTCCAATTCTATCACATTTCGAAATGTCGTCTGCAAACTCATTCATTTTGGGACAGTAGAAAATTTGGCGTTTGGTAAAGGGTTAAAACAAACGCCTTAATATGGAGTAATTCTATAGCTCTCATCATCTTATTTACAAAGCCGAACCTAAAATAATTTTCATCTATCCGATCGAAGTATACATGTCCACACATTCCATTGGTGTATTTCATATTTATAACTGCATTACATGCTGCAGCTTTTTGATAGTGGCTATAAACAGAATTCGTAATATCCTTGTTTTCGTTTGGAATGGTGTCAAATTGAACACGTTCCAGCGACTAAAGGTATGACTTACTACTGTGAACACACCTGCATTGTCGAATAGAAACTCACAGGCAACGTGTACTTCATTACCCTTAGAATGATGGGTAATTTTCTTAAAATAGATTTTTGTGTCGTCTGCTTCGCAAAACCTTAAATATCTGCTTAGTTTTGACGAGGGAAAATACTCAGAATACCTAACATGTAAGATCTCAGGCCAGCTGGGCTGGCCTGGATCCAACCTGTTTGCATAAGCATGAAGTTGGTTGCAGCACCATTAGGGTTTTTCATCAATTGTTGTTTCACATGCAGAATAATTGGTGTTTAAAGCCGTGTCAACAATATGTCAGTTAAATTATGGCTTTGCTGTATATCACTCGGGCTAGACACGGTTCTACAGTGTCTTGTCAAAAGACCCTTTAACTTAAACCCTAGGAACCAAATGCATGCTGAATTACAACTATCATGATAAATTAAGGCAAAAGTAAATGCACTTTGCATTAAGCACTATCCATTTACCCATTATATAGTTGATGTAGCAAAATAGAAAAAATGCTCTTAATTGTTGGGAGAAAAGAGATGATCAAAAGTCACAAATTCATCGATGTATTTATCTTTTTTTATGTTTTACGTGCAAATGAGTAAACGCTCGCTTGTAATGAGCGAACTATTGATGTTTTGCTTTGCCGTAATCTTTGGTTCAATGCAAGACTAAAGTAAGTCCTTCACAATGGTATAATCCCTTACTATAGCCTCGCAAGGAATGCTCGATATGTACTCATGAACCTCCACAATGGTATAATCCCTTACTATAGCCTCGCTAGGAATGCTCGATATGTACTCATGAACCTCCACAATGGTATAATCCCTTACTATAGCCTCGCTAGGAATGCTCGATATGTACTCATGAACCTCCACAATGGTATAATCCCTTACTATAGCCTCGCTAGGAATGCTCGATATGTACTCATGAACCTCCACAATGGTATAATCCCTTACTATAGCCTCGCTAGGAATGCTCGATATGTACTCATGAACCTCCACAATGGTATAATCCCTTACTATAGCCTCGCTAGGAATGCTCGATATGTACTCATGAACCTCCACAATGGTATAATCCCTTACTATAGCCTCGCTAGGAATGCTCGATATGTACTCATGAACCTCGTGTTCACATCTGGCACGAGTTCTGCGCGTGCTGTGCGAGGGATATCTAAAGCTTGGCTGTTGAATTTTGTTTTGTTCTTAACCCTAAGAATGCTGGGTATTTTTTTCTAAAACATCTTGTTTCGTCTGCTTTTCATGACTAGATATCTTCCTAATTCAGTTGAGGTAAGATACACAGAGTAGTAAATAGCTTAGATCACAGACCAGCCGCCAATTTATTTTGCAGCTGGCCTGGATCTAACCTGTTTGTATAAGTATGAAGTCGGTTCCAGCAATATAAGGGTTAATTATGTTTTATCGTACAATCCTTGTTTACGACTAGATCTACTTTCACGGAATGCCAGATTCCCGACCCTCGAACGGCTAGTAATCGATATATTAAATTACTCCCCGAGCGAAACTGGTGGTTTGAGAGGGAGTTCATTTTAACATACTTTGCATGAGGCATACTGTTGACACCGCATCAAAATACAATATAATGTGTATTATGTATGTTTTGTATAGCAATGAAAAATTAAGTAGTTATATCTGTATAAAACTATGCAGTGCTGTCGACCCTTTCTTAACTAGCTGAGAATTGATAGTTTTAATCAGCTGATTTACCAAGCTTCTCAGACTAAAATGAGTCGCTTCGCAAGCGATGTAGAAATAACAATCGTGGAAACATTTTGTGAATATCGGGTTTGGTCTACACATTTCGTGCTGTGTTATGTCTGCCAACATTGGCTCGATTAATCGTTTAATCGAAGGCATTATGACCAGCGTTTCTCACGGAAAATGCGGAAACTGAACAGAGCTTCAGCCGCCTCAATTGCGGTCGAGTGCTTAACAAAACATCGAAAGTACAAAACACATACACGAGTATTAAGATTATGTACAACACAAGAGTAAAGTCTCTTACCCGATGCTGCAATAAACGAATAAAGAAATAATCCCATCTTTCTGTTTTTATAGATTCAGCCTCAGACGTCCGCCCACAGTGAAGGTCAAATAAACGCAGCGATAATCAATAGTTGTAAAGAACGATAACTCTCGTAGCTTCATTACTCATTCAAGATCACAGACAAACTCGTGTGTTTATCTCCCTTTAAGAGCTACGTGTGTAGTTTTATTGGATCGATATTGCCCTGGTAATTAATTAAAATACAGGGGTCTGGAAACAAGCTATCGATAGCGAATACTGTGGGAAACGAACTGTTTAGTCATTGGCGTAGCTACCTTTATGCACAACCTGATTTCCTGCTTAAAAAATATATATGAATACTCTTAAATACATGTCAGAATGCAGCATAGCGATTTTAGACTGCATTCGGACCCCCCCCCCCCCCCCCCCCCCCCGCCACTAGAATGACGTGCCTACAAGTTCATTTCAGTCAAACTACGCACCTGTAAGTGTATGAGCTAGATAGAAAAAAATTGTAAAATGCATGTTTGCATCGACGTTAATCTCTGTGTCTGCCTATTCGTTTGTCTGTGTGGCTGTGTGTGGCTTTCTGTCTGTATAATATATATCCTTATCGTTCAGTATGTTATTTATACGTCAGTATCACAGTCTGTCAACGTATGTCTGTTCCTTGTCAGGAAGTACACTCTAGTCTGATATGTTACAATACACTGTATATCTTTACGGGGGCATTATATATGATATAATGCAGTTGACAGCAAATAGCCCTTATCTTGATATGCAATATAAGCATCCATCATACACATTTGGAATGGGTCCAAATTAAAGCCCAAAGCAGACAAATATTCAGAGCCTGATAAATCTAAACCCTTAGAATGCTGGGTCATTTCTAAATGTAGAATTTTGTGGCGTCTGCTTTTGAAGGTCTTAAATATCTATTTAATGTTTATAAGGAAAGGTACTCAGTGTCTCAAACAGGTTTAATCACAGACCAGCCGCCAATTTACTTGGCGGCTGGCTTGGATCTTACCTGTTTGCATATGCATGAAGTCGGTTCCAGTACCATAAGGGTTTATCTTTTCATAAAGTCTTTCGGAAGTAATTGACACCCAGATAGACATTGCTCGTTGTACGCATTCCCTGTTGTCGTCAACGTTGTTTTTCAAATAATCTAGTGTAAATCCACTAAATCGAACTGAAACCTCTTTTACCGATGCCATGGGGTAGTTTGTTAAGTGGATTTAACAAAACCATCGAAGACGAAACCGCGTGATACTGCTATCCATTGATAAACCTAATCTGACACGAATTCTGGACGATTGATTAACCCTTAGCTTATAGAGCTTGAACCGACTTTATGCTTATGCAAGCAGGTTATATCCAGGCCAACCACCAAGTTAATTGGCGGCTGGCCAGTGATCTAACCTGTTTGCTTCTTTAGGACCTTTACTCATCAAAATTAAGCTAATATGTAAGGTTTTTGAAAGCAGACGACTCAAAAATCTATTTTTAGGAAATTACCGAGCTTTCTGGACGATTGATTAATAGACTGGGTCCCGAGAGATCCGAGTTTGTTATATGACCCTCGTTCATAAAAACGCTCAAACACTCACGTTTTATAGCTACTATGGTTTAGGGTAAAGCGTCGGCCTCCGAAGACGAGGGTCATAGGTTCGAATCTCGGGCTCTGAAGTCTCTTTGAAATCAGCGGAGCCGATAAGGTTGAACCTGGAACTACGGGTAACAGTTCTAGCGGAGTAGAGGACAGTGGTCCAGGGGTAGAACATTGGCCTCCGGAGACGAGGATTATAGGTTCGAATCCTGTGATTACCGGATTCCGCCTTGCAACGTTTCTTTAATCCACCATCGTGCGAGAACTGGTCACGTATCCAGGAAGCAGACTCGAGTTTAAACTAAACCCCTCCAGCAAGTTAACGACTTAGTCACGTAGAAATCATTACATTGTGACATTATAATAAATAGCCCATCTTGAGCATTTTCTGCCTTTTTTTCCAAGAAATTTCTCATTGGTTACTGTTAAATATTTGTGAATTGCTTTCTTATATGACATGTCACAAACTACTTTTAAAAAAAAGGGTTAACCACAATTGACAACGAGTTGAGAGAGAA